>JAJJMC010022854.1:2816984-2847265 GCA_023531435.1 Papaver californicum
ATCGGGACATGGTGACGTCGCATCGTGCCAAGATGGGCATCGTACTTTGATGACGTCGTATCGAGATCGATCCATGACGTCGCCCCGAGAAATGATGACATAGGGATCGATCCATGACGTCGCCCCGGAAATGATGTCATAGAGATCGAACCATGACGTCGCCCCGAGAAATGATGACGTCGGGATCGTACCATGACGTCGCCCCGAGAAATGATGACATCGGGATCGTACCATGACGTCGCCCCAAGAAATGATGACATCACTTCGTGGGAGATTCATTTTATCCCTAACACTACTCACTAATATTCCCAAACTCCTTAAAGACAGAAGACAATTCTATCGGTTACATGAACATTTTGAAATAAAATGACCCTTAACAAACAATCAATTTCATTCAATTTGAAAGTAAGTTTCTTTCGTCATCGACCAAGTCAAAGTATCTCAATCTAAGCTAAAACTAGCCCATTTTACCTTGGCTACTTAGTCGCTTTCCTCGAATTTGTCTTTCTCCGCTTATTGTTTCCCAACTGGTAGTTTGTTAATCCTCGTCATCTTGGTTTTCTTTGGTGGTACAATTTTGGGCTTGCAATTGGTTTGGAAATTATTCCATATATGGAACGTGCATAAAAGATGATGTGTGTCAGGAAAAACACGCTCTATTGCACCCATCAATGCTTACTCCTTATCCGTAATCACCACCTTGGGAGTATAGCCCTCTTGGTATAATAACTTTACCTTTTGTAATGCCCGTATGTAACTTTCCTCCCTCTCATCTTATAAAAAACAAAACACATAACTAAAAGGCGACTTCGTAGATGTTTGCCTGATAAAGTTCAATATCGATATATTATACTTGTTTGTTTTATACGTGAATCCATAAAAAGAATTTGATGGAAGCATCTTGCCAATGTTACAAACTCCGGATGAGCCAACAGAAGATACATCACTTCCCCATTCTCATATTTCTCATACACTACCTTGTAATTCGCCCCCCCCCCCCCCCCCCAAATACAATAATTGTTGCATAAGTTCTCTATTTTTCTATTGCTCACTTCTCAATTTTCTCTTGCATTGCAGATGATAGTCAAGGTAGATGAATTATTCTTGTTTAATTATTCACATTACAAAGGATATCAATAGGTCTTGCGTGTTGTTGACTCAACATATCTACTGGCTCCATCTCTTTGGGTTGAGCCTTGCCGCATAAGGATGGTTGATCAAACTCTCCAAAATTGTGTGGTTATAAAATCCTGATACCACCTCACTCATAAACCACATTTTCTTGACCTTGTTATACTTAAATGGAAGCTTAAAAGGGGAACCACAATTCTTTATATGATGCACTCCCCTCTTCCTTGCGTTTTTTGTTTTATACACAAAAACCTTTTTTTTTTTACTCTTGTACTTCCCACTAATCTCGCAAACCATTTGAAATGAGTTGGGTACTTGATTATTTTGAACTATAACACACATCTTTTTCAACCTTTGTTTTCAAGCCCATTTATTTGCATCGTCCATATGTTCCCATTCAAAGTTATTGGCGCAGTGATCACTTGTATCCTCACTCAATACGCTAACATCTGGGGTTTGATATTCCATTGGTTCAGGTATGGGCTCCATCTAAGAAAAATGAAACATAGCCGTAAGAAAAACAGGAAAAACCATCTCAAGAATCAAGTTACGGCTGGGTCGACAATTAAAAACCTAACTGTAACAACTCTTTTACGGCCAACTTTGGTACAAAAGCTAGTCGTACACGAGCCCGAGTTTTTACTATGGTTGGCATTTCCAGCCGTAAAAATATCCTACGTCCAGCTTTGTTATTAATGACAACCGTAAGCGACCCTGAATTTGGTATACGACCATCTTTTCCAGCCGTAGTAGATAGCATTTAATATGCCCATGCACCTACGGATGGGTTCTCGTGGACACGACCTAGCCGTAAATACGTTTTACGTCTAGGAGTTCTTATTTCTCCATCCGTAGATGAGAGTATACGGCTGGGATTTCATGGTTTCCTAACCGTATATATCTTATACAGCTAGGAAACCATGATTTTCCAACCGTAACCAGTCTACGTATGGGATTTGAGGGTTTTCTGGTAGCAAAAAACTCAAACTTTTGACGTATTTTAAGCAATTACATGTAACAAAAAACAGTATTGGAGTTAAGTTAGATGTATACCTGACTAGTTTGATCTTCATTTTCTTCATTTTCTTGGTTTGGATCTTCAAAATCATAATAAGGTTCATATTCTTGAGTTTGGGTTAAAAACTCTTGATTATTTAGAAAACCAGAAATATCTAGATCATTGTTTTGTTGTATGAATATCTTGTTTGATTTAGAAGAAGAAGATTCATCTACCTCATAACTCTTTTTGGAATCACTCATTTGGGTGGTCAAAATTTCTAGGTTTAGAAAAAAAAAATCTTTTTTTCCCTTTTTTTTTCTTCTTCTTCTCCTTTCAAAACTAAAATATTAATGTTTTGATTTTAGTTTTTCACTAACTTTAAACTAATTCGTTAAACTAATCAACTAACTAATTGTTAATTAGTTTACTAGTAATACTAACTAATCTAGGGTAGTCTAGGTATTATAAAAAGTACTAGGATAAGGGACATTGAGGTTAGTTACAAGATTGTAAGCCCCTAAGAGCCAAGGGTTGCATCCCCAATAATATGGTTGATTAATAATGAGTAGGGCTATACATGGTCGATTTTAGCTCGGTTTCCAGCCAAACCAAAATCGAAAGCATTACTCTCGGTTTCTAAAAATCCTACCATAACTAAACCATTAACCATCGGCTCGGTTAGCCGGTTCTATCCGGTTTCGGTTTATTCCAGTGGGTTTCGGTTAACCGATTGTTATGTCAGTTTCCTGAAACTGTCGGTTCAAATCTTAAAAAAACAAACAAATCACAGTTCAAAGATTTTTAAACCTACCTGTAGACATTCATATTTCATACACATTCTAAATTCATAGACATTCTGAAACACAATTCAAATATAAATACTACATCTTCATTCAGTTTCACAAAAAACTTAAAAATACAAAAATACTAATCATACTACTATACTAGACTCCATGTTTAATTTGTGTATCAACGAAAACGTGGCCTGTTGGAGTTGAATTAGAATCTTCCATAGTTAAATCAAAGAAACCTGCAAAAAAATAAATCATGCAAAATCGTTTTAGAAAATCCTAGTTTAAACTTAAATAATGTAACACAACTACAAGGGTAAGATCAAATGATTTAAATATATAACATACCTTATATAATAGTCGATTTTGTTTTTGTTTTGTCTAAAAAAGGTGTAGTGAATTTGAAGATTAAGGATTAGGGTTACAAGGTTAAGTTGATAAGAATAGAAAAAAAAAAAGAAGGAGAAGAAGATTAGGGATTAGTGTAGTATCGTGATTTGATTTGTTAACAGATCAAATCATGGAGGTGGTTTGATTTTTTCATAAGAGGAGCGAAGAAAAAAACTAGTGAAGAGAAGAGAAGTCTGCTGGAGAAAGAATGAGATGAGGTCGACCTAGTCTTAGGTTATTAAGAAAAAATGAAAGGTATGGCTTAAATCTTTGATTTCTATTAATGGTGGAAGATAACAGGTTTTCCACTGGTAGTTCGTTTCGGTTTTGAGCAAAAACTAAAACCAAAACCATTAATATCGGTTATTAATTTTTCTACCAAAACCCTTCCACTACTAAATAATTCGGTTCGATTTTTAGTTAATCAGTTTAGTTCGGTTCGGTTTTTTCAGTTATCCGTTACCATATACAACCCTAATGAGCCTCTTTCGCTCGTCATTTTCTTTTTTCAAAAACAATGAGCCCCTTCGCCGGGAAACTGAACAGTGACTTAAAATCTGCTCGTCTGCCTCGTGTACTAATTGACCTCACGTGAGATCTCTTCAGATCAGGGTCGAACTCGAACAAACGTGCTCAGACCAAAAAAGATGTGAAAACATCAACAGACTCAGAACTCAAAAGGGAATAAATAAAAGTAAATATTCCGAGTCGAAGAGTATTTGGTTCTGGTCTGTCTCTGCGTGTGAGGTTTACAGAGTTCTAAAGAGTTAGAGAACGAAAATGGTTTCAGAACAAGATGAAGAAAAAGAGAAAGAAAGAAGGGAGAATAGATATAAACCATCTTCTTCATCATCATCATCAAATTCATGGCCCAATAAAAATATATCTCATCAAGAAGAACAACAAGGAATGAGGGTTTGGGGAATTCTCTTGTTTGGTCTTATTGGCGCCACCGCCACCACTTTAGCTGTAAGTTGTTTCGTTTCTACTACTCTAAATTCATACAATTGGGGCTTTAAATCTTGTATTTAATGTTGGAAATTCAGAGTTTTATTAAACGGAATTTGAATGTTTTCAGCGATATTGTATTGTTCAATTTTTAGTGTGAATTACTCAGCTAGGTCTAAAGGTTAACGTTTTTACCTTTTTTTATTAAAGTTTTCCCCTTTTTGGAGTTTGAGCTTCAACAAATCATATGCATAACCCTCTGCTTGGATGCACTATGATGTCGATGTCCTAACGACGATTATGTTTTGTATTTGATTGTTTGTGCAGGTTGGACAATTGAGGTACACAATTAATTGGATATATTCCCAGGTACAATATAAGTTGTTGTTTGCTTTTATGTAAATTAGTGCATCACATTGTTGTTCCTTGATATTTTCCATACTGGTTAAGAGTCAGTAGCCCATCTAGGCGGTGTTCTGTAACTGATTAATGTACATTTAGTACTTGCAACGTTTTTATACCTCTTTTCATACGCAGAGACTGATGTCTACTAATCTAAGTGGCAGCAAGGCTTCTTAAACTGAAATTTGTCTTCAAGTGGAATTGCTTGCTTGAAATTCTTCTAAAACTTCTCATAACTTTCGTAGTGGTGCCTACTTGATTGTAAAAGGAATAAATTTCACCAATTTAATTTGTATGCATATTATTTGTGTTGTGTCATGAACTAGTAAAACCTTGCTTTAGAATTTTCTTAATTGGTTGTGTAGCTATTGGTAGAATAATTTGAATAAAACACCTGTCTTCCTTTACCTGTCTCTTCCAAAGCTCTCAGAATCAAAAGGTTGCATTCTTAATTTGTTATGGTTAACTTGCTGTTTCCAGAAGTTGTAGTGTAGCTAATGTATTTTTAATTTCTTAATAAAAGTTTGGCAGGACACCGGCATCATGGAAAGGCACGTCGAGTGGTTCGTATAGTTCAAGTTTCAAGGAGGAAGCACGCAGAAGATATCAGCATCGGATGCAGGAGGAATTAGAAGAAGAAATTGAGAGAGTGGTGAGCTTGACTTTTGTTCACCCATTTTCTGGTTTACATTCAACTTTTATTAATATCAAGTACACCAACATGGTGCATTACCTAGTGGTCCCTCTTTCCATAGCAGTAATTGTCATAAATATCTTGAACCACCGTGTGAAAGAACTACTTCCAGAATAGTGTTGATAAGAAGTGCAGCCAAGAAGCTTACCTTAGGAAGTAGCTGTTGACATCTTGGGTCAAACAGCAATGTAGACACACTTTAACTTTTGCTTGAGATACAACTGCTTCCTGTTTCGATAAATCAGATTAATGGAAATTTTGAAAAATGTACCGAGCTTATCAAAAGAAAAGGAAATGTCCTCTTACATATGTCTAACATGGTAATCTTTATTCTAGGCAGGTAAAACTAAAAGCATCAAACATAGTACTGCATCAAGTCTTGGTGGTTCTGTTATGCAGCTATCACAGCTTCTTAACGCAAATATGGGCAACATAATAATGTCTATCAGTTTTTGTATAGTTTAAAACGTTTTATGGGCCTCCACGGTTTTGGGGGTAGCAGCCATATTAGGCCATTACCATTATGCCATTGTATAACATCCGTACAATAACCGTTGGTTTGTGGTTTGAGGTTTAAATTGTTTTTGAATTCCTGCATAACAAATTTTAGCCCTCCTTTTGTGGCCAGTGGTGTTGTTTTACATTCTTACAGTTTTTCCTCATTACCTGGTTCGTTCACCCCTGTGCAGGAACGCATAAGGCGTATGCAGAGTGTATTTAACAGAGAGAGAAATAAACATAGGAGGGGCTATGAAAGGTGGAGGGAGAACGATGCAGAGCCAGGTGCATATCATCAGCACTTCCAACGCGAAGATTGGTATTGGAAAACCAGTACATCTCACAAGGCTGAAAACTCCAATACTAGAGCTGCTCCCAGGGAGCCGGGAAGTTATATGTTATCTCATCACTACTCTATTTTGGGCCTGGATAGGTAATGGTCTATTCCTATAAATTAAAGTATTTTAGTTAAATACCAAGAGTTTATATTCATAGTCCAAGTTACAAAGATGATGTCTGTCTGAAAAGGTTAGAAAAATGAACTGTTGCATTTACACCTAGCATGCAATTTGATATTGTCATGGGTATATGTACGCTTTCTGAAGCCTTGGGAACATCACATGTACCCTGATGTTTTTGCAATTGCTGCTGGCACTTTAACATATGGTGTCACAAGTCATGACAAAGGTTGATCGTTGAAGTTTAAGTGTTCTAGATACAATTGCAAGAAAGTACATATATACCTAGCGCCAACATAATCATACTCTTGGTATACCCAGTTCCGCTCAGAGCTCTTTTAGCTCTGAGGTTATATCTATCTTTAGAGTTATTCATTTCTATCTGTCCACTTGGATTCCCTAAGAAAGCCCAAGGTTTTCAGGTATCTTCGAAACAGTGTCTTCATATAAAAATCTTATTTATTTTGTATCCATGACCATCTCAGGAGGGTATATCTCTTCATTTTATTGGGTGTCTGAGCAAAAATATTAGCTTAAAAGCAAGCAAATACAGAAATAGAAGCTAAACAATTGTGTTAGCCTTTCGTCAAATATCTTGTCCTATTTCTCCAAAGATTAGGAAGCTCAACCTCACAGCTGCAATTCAAGTATACCAATAACAGCTTAAGATCTGACTTGATTCACTTTGGTACAAATCTTATGTAAGCGTATTTTTAAATAGTCATGTCTAATTAAGTGAAAGTTAATGAAATTAGATGTGACACATGATATATTAGATGTCACACATGATGTATTAGATGTCACACATGATGTACTCGTATTGTTCTTTAAAGATGCACGTTTTTTGAACTAGTAAATAATTTGCTACACTTGTGAACTAGGTGGAGAACAAAGCCATATACAGAAGCTGAGATTAAGGTAAGAATATCTCTTTCATCTTTAAGCTAGTTGAACTTCTGAAATTGTTAAATTCTTGATTCAATAGGACTCTAAATGGTCTGTGCATGCTGTACTTGCTGTGTATTTGCACACGCTTTCTACTGACTTACTCTACATTATGATCTGGATTTCCTGAAATTGATTTGCTAGCTTGCTGCTTGTTAATTGGACACGTGAGGGAAACTAATTGAGAACCAAGGAAGAACAAAGGTCCAAATATTTTTTTTAGATAATTATGATGGAGAGACAGATTTATGGCATGTGGGATATCTAGCTTATAACAGTGAAGCTACACATAGGAAATGAGAGTGTTCCTTGCTGGTTCAGTATTTTTTTTATTGGAATCTGTTTCTTGCGCATCTTGCATGTTTGATCAAACTTCTTATGCAACATTACCAAGGGCCACACATCGGTTTTACCTCTTGCCCTTGGTTGTGTAAACACAATTTAATGCTTTTGATGTGCATATATAAACCTGTCAAGCGTTTTGGGTCCAGGGTTTAGGTTACTACTCACTTTAGAACCACCAAGAGGTCGTTTTATGGCATTAAAATGTGGGAATACATGGACAACATCAGACCCCAGAAAAGAATTTGACGATCCCTCAATAGAGAATGGATTGAACTGGAATCTACCACTTGTTTGCGTCTCACAGAATTTGTGCTTATTAAAAACACCATAAGGGATAGAGGTGATTAAACTGATAACCTCTTGTTAGAGAGATTTAACTGATTTGGCCTGTTTTAGGTGACTGCAATGCTTTTATAGTAGCCTTCCTGAGATTTCAGTGTTGTAAACTTAATCTCCTTTATCTTCTCACTATCTGAAAAAGAAAAATTATCTGTGGGTTTTGTGCAGACAGCTTTCAGAGCAAAAGCAAAGCAGTTCCACCCTGATCAGAACCAGGAAAATAAAGGTGAGGGCACAGCAATTTTGCACCCAATAATATTCAAAATAGAATCGATTTCTAAAAAAACTGAGAGATGAGAGAGAGCAGACATGGTAAAAAATAGCAATGTATTCGTGCTGGTCCATCCTGTTGATTATTTGTTTATTGTGTTACTTTTTCTTTGGCTGCAGATGCCGCTGAGGCAAAGTTTAAAGAGGTGATGTCATCCTACGAGGCCATCAAATCAGAAAGGAAGAATGGGCAGTGCTGATGGAAGAATTACTGTGAGATCTCACTATTCCAGAGAGCTGTGTACATACATTGCAACAGCGCAGACAGTTCTGGCGGTGTACTTATATAGATTAGACTAAGAGTTTTCAGTTTTCCCGACAATAGATTTTTGGACCAGTTTGAGTTCGGAGAGTTTGTTGTATTTTTTTTATAAAATGCCGGCACTAAAAGATCAACTTTAGGGTCTACTATAGGCAAAAGTTGTTTTTCGTGACTACTGGATCATGCATCCATGTATTCATGCATGCCCTGTAATATATGTAATTTTGATGTCAATAATAGAGCATTAGAAACCAGAATTTAAGTATCGGCAGCTCTCAAGAGAAATGAATAGGAAAGTAATAAGCAGTGTTCCACAGGTTCATGTTAAACAAAAAATTCTCATTTTCAAATTATATACAAGGAAAACCACAGTAAATGTTGCAGACACTACGTGAAACTTTCGATCTGGTTCGCAATTATCGACTCCCCTTCTGATGAAAGGATACTGGGTTGAATTTTGTTTTTGCTTTTACCTTATGTTTGAATTACAGAACACCGGCTTGAGGTCGACCTTGACGAGGACCCCACTGACGTTTCCGTGCCCTCCTTTTCCTCCCATCAGTTTTGTCCTTAAGCTTTTCTTTCAAATATCTCTCCCCCCTTCTCTTATACATCTTGAACGTCATCCCTTTATCTTCAGCCATTTTCCTAACCTTCTGGGTGGTCTCCGCAGCAATCTCTCTGTTGTACAGTTTGTTCAAACCTCGTATAAGCTTCGCAAAGGTGTCTGGCTGTGGCATGACACCAGCATCCATCATATCTAAACAGTACGAACAAGCTTCCTTCACATGCCCATTCACAAACAACGCATGTACCAAAATAGTCCACACAGGTACATTAAGATCACACCCTTTACCCAAAATACAACTCAAAACATCCTTTGCCATTTCAATCTTCTGTGCTCTCAACAAAGGATTCAGAAGCTCTTTCAGGGTCCCATAATGAGGAGAAGAAGAAAGTCCTCTTCCAACCATCTCTTTGAAATAACCACAAGCTTCAACCAAACAATTTTGACTTATAAACCCATGAATCATTATAGTGAAACTATCAAGTCCTGGACTAAGCCCATTCGCTTCCATTTCATTCCAAGCTCGAACACTTTCATCTATCTCCCCCAACTTACACGCTAACGGAATCAAAGTGTTATAAGTACCAACATCAGGATCGATCCCAATCTTCTTCATCTCCTTTACAAGTTCAAAACACTCTTCCAATTCTTCTATCTTCTCATGAGCCAACAAAATATGTAAACACGTCATCTAATTCGGTTGACAACCTTCCTTCACCATACTATCTAAAAGCTCATAACTCTTTTCAATCTTCCCCCATTTGCAAAACCCACTTATCAAAGTAGTATAGGTAACAACATCAGCATTACAACCACATTTCTTAATCTCAACAAAAACCAACATTGCTTCATCCATCCTCTCTTTACCACAAAGAGCCTGAATCAAAATAGTATACGAATTCGCATTTGGCTCACACCCCTTTCTCTTCATCTCACTTATAAGATCAAACGCAACTTGCATTTTCCCTGCCATTGCATACCCACTAAGAAGATTATTATAAACCACTAAATCCGGTTCAAAACCAGCTTCTCTCATTTGAACCAAAACAAACTTAGCTTCCATCAATTTCCCTAGTTTACACCAACCATACAACAAAGAAGTAAAATGTTTAATATCAGGTTTAAACCTAACTCTCATATCTTCAAACAAGCTTCTTTAACGTTACAATTTTTACACAACGCGTCCAACAAACACCCAAAAACATATTCATCAGGTTCACAACCATACTTAGGCATTTTATCAAGTACTTGAATCGCTTTCGCCACCATCCGTGAAGACGCAAATCTTCTCATCAACACAATAAATGCATCACAAGTAAGTAAATGAGGATTATCCCTCCTCATTTCATCAATCAAAGCCCAAAAAGCACCAAATTGTTTCATTTTTCTTAATACCTTAATCATAGATTTATATACTTGATAACTAGGTGTATGTTGTTTTGATGCCCATGAAAATAATCTATACCCTAAGTTACCAGCATCACCACATCTACGTAATACCTTTTCAACTAATGTTGAACAAACAATAACATTAGATTAATTTAAAGCTAGTTCTAGTTTTGGTACTCTAGTATGAAATTTCCTTAGAATATTATATACCTTTTCTGTATCTGCAGTGTATGAATCAGAGCTGTGCGAGTTTTGAAAGTTCAGTTTGTTTTCAAGAAAACTGAATCTTGGGGGCTCTTGATTGTTACCCTTTGAAAAAGTTGAAGATTTTCGAACCCAAGTTGAGTCCTTTACGAGGTTTTGAGAAAAAGTGGAGAAATGTTGGGGTTTTGATGGTGATAATGAAAAATGGTGTGATTGGTATGCAGGAGGGTCACAAATGGAATTTTGATCGTAAATGAAATCGAATGAGGATAATATGAGCTTGTAATTTTGATTGCAGAGATGGGTTTTTGAAGAAGAAGAAAATCTCTGCATCTTAGAAGCTCAGAAGAGGAGCTGCTACTAGGATACCAAAGAAACTGGACTGGTCTCTTTCTTTTAGGTTGTTAACGGTTCCTAATGTTTTGGGTTTTCTTTGGAACCGGGATTAAAATTTTTTTTTTTTTTTTTGGAACCCTGAACCCTGAGTACATACAACAGTAAGGGAAGGGTGAATGGGGGCAACTGCCCCCACTGGCTAACTAGCTTCTACAGGTTATTTACTCTCCCTTTTAGATTCGAGTCATTTGACTTCTTATTCATGTTTTGTCCTTGCAGTGGGAGTTTATTATCAGAGATCAAATAAGGTGCCAGTCAGTCGCGCAGTTCTTGTATGTCTCTAGCGAAACTAGTTCTGCAGCAGACTGACTTGTACCTGTAAACTCATCTGTAGGTTAATCATTCTCTTTAACTGGTTAAGACATAAAAGATAGAAACAAACTTAGTTTGCTGAACATTTGATTATACACTCATCTTCAATCAGATAGCTTTTAGTCTTAAAGTTGCTGCAAGCAAATAGCTAACATTAGAATACAATGGAGATGCTCCCATTTACAGCACATAAATGAGTAGTAGCCAAATACACAATATTATCGGACGTGGAAAACATATATAAAATTTATGAAGAAAAACTACTAAATTACTACTCTGATTCTAACTAGATTAGATACCTAAAAAGCCACAGTACAAAACTACGTTACACAATTCTAAAACTGTTCTATACTATTTATAGTATCTGTTTTGCAGGTAGTCTTATAGTGCCCTGTTTGGTTGCACTTACTACAATGTACTGTATGCTTCTCTCGATTAAGGTCCTCTACACAAAGTCTCTTCTTTTCAGGCCGTCCTGGTGGACGACGAAACTTCGGCGGTCGTACAACTCTACTATCTTCCTCCATTGGCACCTCACTGTCCTTGCTCCATTCAATTTTAGCAGGGATGGGATGTATCACTTCTGAATACGTCGACTGGTAATTAGCAACAGTAAAATATGGCTCACAAAACTCATAGACATCTTTCCTACACGAAAGAAGAGCTGCAACAGCATGTGAGCAGGGTAAGCCATAAAATTGCCAATCACGACATGAGCAACAACGAGTCCCAATATTAACAATGTCAGATCGGTCACTAGATAGAACCTCAAACTCCACTTCGTCTGATCTAAGTACTTGATAGGGAGATGCACGATCAACCGCTTCTGCAATATGCTTCTCCGCAGAGGGGGAAAGTACAGTCATCCAAGTCAAACTCTTTGATCGCCGTTCACCAAACTCTTCTATCAACTTACTATGAATCTGTTCCATGACCTGGATTATCGGTAGTTCTCGAGCCTCGAGGATCCACTTATTGAATTCTTCGATGTTCGACGAGAGATGCCCAAATCTAGCTCCTGCGAAATACGGAAATGCCCAACGAGAGGGTGAAATTTCATTGATCCATTTGGCTGCTTCCGGTGAAACCTCCTCGATTTCCGCCATTTTCTCTTTGAAGCCAATGGTGGTAATGGAATAAGCTGCCTTCCAGAGAAGATGCACAAGCCTCGAGTTCTTGAATTCTTTGTTCACACTGTCGGTCAAATGACGCATGCAGTACGCATGAGCTGCACTAGGAAATTTCCTTTTCACTGCACCAACAATACCGTTTTGCCCATTTGATAGAAATGTAAGCTGAGGTATATTTTGGGTATTCATCTCTAGCAATTTATGTAACTCTGACAAAAACCACATCCAGCTCTCATCATTATCAACATCAACAATAGCAAAAGCAAGTGGAAACAAGCCGCCATCTGCATCAAAGCATGTAGCTGAAAGTAGCATACCAAGGTACTTGCTTTTCAGAGGAGTTCCACCAATAGAAATAAGTGGCAGGCATCCATTTAAAAACCCATAGATCGACGCATAAAAAGCAATGAATAGTCGTTGAAACCTATTATCTGCCCCAACAGTGAACACTTTTGCGATGCTTCCAGGATTCTTTCTCTTTATTTGCTCACAATATGCAGGAAGGAGGCAGTATCCTTCCTCAGAAGAACCATAAATTGCAGCTAATCCCCGTTCCTTAGCTCGCCAAGCTTGCTTATATGGTATGGTGATCCCATACTCCTTATGTATGTCTTGTAATATATCTTTAGGTTTGTAATTCATGTTTTCCCGTAGACGTTCTTCAATGAGATTCACAATCCAATCAACAGAAGCCTGTTGGTGGCCATTTTGAGCATTTTTACCACACGTATGCGTGCCTTCAAGGCTCCTTATTGTGAACGTGGGTACATTGGGCAGCTTAACTGCACGAACACGCCAAGGACAACCCTCAGTAGCACATTTTGCGAAGTAACGAATCAGATCACTTTTTATTATTCGAAGCTCAAAGTGTTGTGCAATTGCAGCCTCTTTAATTTTCTTGCGGAAAGTTTTCACATCAGGAAACTGTTGGCCAACAACGAAGGTGTGATCCTCCTCCATATGCTAGGAAAAGTTCTAATGCTCCAACTTCTTTATTGGAGACTTCAGTCTTTTGCCACCTATAAGTAGAAATAGGTGGAACCAACTCCTTACAAGTAAAACCAATTAGACCAACAAACCAAGAAACACTGTAAGCAACAAAATTAGAGTTAGCAACAAGCAGTAAACGAAAACCAGTAGAAATAACATATGATTCCTAGTCTGCGGATATACATTCCAACTATAACCCACCCTAATACATACATTGGCCCTCATGAAACAACTACTATTCTAAATAAAAAGGTGTGGTGGTAACTTCAATACCTGATGAGGAGAACAGATTCCTCACAAAATTCAGTAAAAGCACAAGCAACTGTCAATAATGAAGTTATAATGAGCTTACCTCTACATTTAACTACTGTACCCAACATTATAGTCATTACCATGCTATTTACAGAACCATGATATCGATAATATAATAAAATAGACCTGACAAAAGAATATACAACAGAGAGTAACAAAAGTTGGAAACCATTTTCAAAACTCACTATAACTAAGATCTTGGCATATAATTGCCAAGGCTCACTGCATTAGTCCCATTGCACTCATATTCATAAAACTCACTCTAACTAACACGTTAGCAAATAACAAAATATGTACGATAATTTAATCTACCTTAGTATCAAAAATTCCACCTTTTAGATCACACTATCGTCTTATCTATGGCATGCTTCTATCAGTCATCAGTAGAAGATCAAGGAGTCACAAGCAAATGATTTTTTTTGCAATATAAGTATCTACTTTGAGATAACAGCTAACTTCAATATATAATAACCAACCCTTTTAACTGTATGTATCACTTATAAATTATCATTTCTTCAAAAAATTATCATAGAATGTGTACTGTTTTCCTCCATAATCAGCAAGAGAGAATATCAGAGTTGTGTATGTCAGCAAAAAAAACAAAATTCAGACTCCCACTATACAATGTTAACTAATAACTTAAAAAAATGATGATTTTTATGTCGAAATTAAGTAAAATATATCAAGACAGAAATTACAAAAGAAACTAATAATCACTTACCGGAAGAACAAACACCAGAAGAGTTAAATTCCCAGATCAGCTCTTCCCGAACTTCTATATCTCTCTGACTTAGCAAAATTAAAGGAGCTTGGAAATATCACCGAGAAGGGTTCCCGACAGAATTGATAAGATACAGAGACACTCGAAGAAATCCAGAAGAAGAAGAAGAATTTAGATCTCAGTGAAGACCAACAGGAATATTTTCTATTAGAACATCTGAGATTTTTACCTGGTTGAGAGGGAAGAAGATCTTCGAAAGAGAGGAAAAACAAGTTCGGTGAATAAAACAATCCTTTTAGGGATTTTGAGGAAAGATTAGGGTTGATTAGGTCATCTAAGGGGTTACCGGTAATTGTGTAAAGGATTAAAGGGTACTTAGGGTATTATATGAGGTCATACTCACGGGCTCAGCCTGAGAGGAAGCAGACTATGGTGCTATTTTGGTTCACGTTTCGGCACAAGAGCAAACAGCCAAACACTGTAGTGATACTTAGGTTCCATAAGGTGTTAGGGAGGATTACGATTAGGCTAGCTATTAAGCTAAAATCGAAAGATGTGGCTCAACACTCCCCTAAGATGGCAGTGTCGTACTTGAATGGGGTTTATTAAAAATGTGAGGATAGAGAATTACTTCACCACGTGCTCGCTTCTAAAAATACAAATACAAGAGAGATGTATACCGGATAATTATAGAACTTATGCTCGACCAGCATAGGGATTTAAGCCTAGTCTAGATGATTCAGGCACGTGGAAAGCACTAACTAAAGATCGACGATTGAGTTTAAAATGGTAGTTGGGCATTTAATGCGCGAGCAGAACGGTCAGATCAACAGTCTGTTAGCTTTCAGGACAGATGGCGAGTTATAATTCATCGAGGAACAGAACAACGAAGATCGTGCCAACGAGGGAAGATTAACGAGTAAGTTGACGAAGATGGACATCAACGAAGGAAAATTCTCCACCTAGGATCATGGCGAAGAAGCCTCTTGCGAAAGAACCAGCGAAACCAGCAGCGCTGCCATCTACTTTTATAATTCGTCTATAAATAGACTTGAGAGCAATGTAATAAGGGTTGAGCAACTTTGCAAGGCTGTAAGAGTGAGATATTAAGAGCATTCATAGTCTGAGTTTGAGAGTTTTGTAATCTTCATCATATCAGAGTGAAATCCCTCTCATGGACGTAGGTTTTAACACCGAACCACGTAAATCCTTTGTGTTCATCATTTACTATTATTGTGCAAACTTAGACCATAAACCTTAAGCTGAAAGTCATAGAGAGTATATTAGGATAACCACTAGGGTGTGTGTTGTAGGATTTCTTGCAACTACAAAAAATATTTCATAATCCAAGCATTATGATTACATCTATTTCTTGCATTATAACTAAGGCCTAATGGTACGCACTATAGCATATCTTTTACCTATAACATAGAAAAATGTTTTAGCTTAGCTAGCAAAGGGAAAAGATATGTGCCCAATTCTAACCAAGAAATGGATGATGGAAACTCAGTTTTCGTAAATCTCATCATATGGATACTGAGTTTTCGTCACAATAATTATGGGAACTTAATTTTCGTTTCCATATTAATATTTGTTTGACCTTTTTATGTTACACCTCTCACACACTAGATCTTGGACATCTATTATTCCTAACGGTTCTATGTTCTTCATCGACGGATCCCAACGATTATATTTAAAAAAAAAATTAAGGAAAAAAGGTTAATTTATGAAGATTCTAGGAGAGTCTTTATGTTATTGTATTGAGATTTCTTAAGAGTCACTCGAACACCCTTGTTATTACAGGGGTAGTCAATTAGGATTACTAGAGATTTTGAGAAACTTGAACTTTGAAAAAATTTGAGAGAGTCTTTGTAAGTTCATAAACTTTAAGAAACTCGCAATAATATTCATAAAAAAATTGTAGAAACTAATTTCGTTGATTTACGGAGATTTTTCACTTAAGAAAAAAAATACAAATATAAATTATAAAAATATTGTTGATCACCAAAAAAAACTAAAATTCATTAATAAATTGGTGAAAATTTGTCAATTGAGTTTCAATTGGTACTCTCTTGAGTAAAAAAAGATATGATGAATTCCTTGTCTCGATATTTGTAACAAGTTATCCACAAACAATTACATAGACTTCCATCTATTTAAGTGCTTTTCTATATTCTAAGAAAACCTTTTAATGCTGTTGAGAACTCTGAAAAACTGAATTTCAATTTGACGCGTTTCTCGAACATGATTAGCCGTATACTCTGTGTGAGATACAACTGTTTCAATAGGCTGGATCTCATATGCAGTCATGTTCTTTTAGACGTTTCGGCTCTACCTTCAATTGTGCAAGCTGTTTTTCAATTGTATTGTGATGCTCAGAAACCTTTTTCACTTAGAAGAATTTAACTGAAAATGGCGGAAAAATTCCAAAGGAAAAGGAATACAGAATGACAGTCACGGCGTAGTGTTTATTTTCGTTTCGTTTCATCTCATGATAATACATACAGTGGTATAAAAACATCTTAGACTAACTTTCCTTTTCAAGGACTTGAACTACACTATCTTTTACTTAACTGGGGGAGCTCTATAATACGCTGACACAGTTGCTGGAAAGAACATCTGTCTGACTCCTTCTGCTTTAATAATCGGAAAAATAATACCGGATGCACTCTGCCAATTGGAAAAAGAATAGTCCAATTTGTAAACCAGAATCAAAGAATGCTAAGAATTAACTAGTCTATTGAATTAAGCTGAAAGCTAAATGCTCACCGATATTAATCTAGCTCCAATCCACAAACGTTTGGGAGAAGGGAATGGGAGTAACAGACGGCCAACACCATAAATCGCTACTGCAAAGAAATGACAAACCAAACTCAATGGACGCGGATTGAGACCAGAGAGTAATGCAACTGGTCCTGATGAGAAAACTCCTCCAAGGCTTAAATAGTCAAAACAGGCTTCACGCATCTCACTTCTGGCTTCATCAGGAGACACGCAGAAGACCTTGTATAACGCACCTGCCAAAGTATTTATAGTTGATGCCACAGGCTGCACGGCAAAACCACATAAAGTTTAGTGCTTTTGATAGTTAAGAACATATTTAAAGTGGATGTGCAATAACATTTGCAAACGACTTATCTTGCGCAAAGTGTAAAAGGATTCAAGATATCTGCATAGAGAAGAGGCATCATTAAGGTCCACAAGAGGTTTGAGCAGATTACTTAGAAGAACGAAATCAGATAAAGCCACAGTCATTCCGCCTCCAGTTAAAGGATGGCGCATATTGAATGCATCCCCCGTTAATTTGGCACCAGGAGTTGGATGGGGAAAAGCTGGCATGCTTTTGTTAGGCATTGTTCTTATGTTCCCCTTATCTATTGCTGCTACGAACGAATCATGCAGTTGTGATGGGACCTGAAGCAAAACATGTTTCCAAAATAATGAGTTCAGAAGATAAGAACTCGAAAGAAATGCATATTGAAGTCTAACAAATTGAGAAATACATAACTGAGGGGCCACCACCGTTTTCAAATAGTTGGCCATTTCACCGTTTGAAAGAGAAGGTACTTTTTGTCCGGGTACACAACCAAACAACGCACTGCATAACTGCTGATTTGATAATACAAGATTGGTAAAGGATCAGCCAAAACACATGTCCATGGTTTGGGTATGGAAGTTCACAGTTCTCCAAAATCAATCCAACGAAACAAGAGGGCACATCCACCTGAACAAAATGAATCAACTTCATTTAAGTGTGTGTTTGTATGTGATGCATATTACAATAGAAAAGTGAACGTTACAATAAATGAGAGTTTTATGTAAAATCTTAACCTTAGGGGGTGCATAGAGAGGGCGCAAGTTTGAAAAGCACCCATCACAGACAACCGTAAGAGGAGCATAAGCTTTTAGTTCTTCCCCGTTCTTGGTCTTGTACGGTATTCCTATAACGGTTCCATTTTCTTCAAGCAAGGAAGTAACAGTTCCTTGTTCCAACCGAATGCTGAATAGAACAACTGAAACAATGAGTAAATGGATGACCAATAAAATATAATTCACCAGAGAACGATAATAAAACCATATGTAAAATCCGAGCTATAAATGGGCACATCCTTACACAATGGTGAACTACATATGTGATTTACACCTAAAGAAAGCAATACCAATGGATTGACTATACATTGGAAATCTAAATTTTAAGTTAGGGAAAAATAAGATTTTAAATTGGACTATTAAACTTGCAGTGCTTAAATGGAGTTGAGTAAAAGTATCATAATCAAGATTAGCCCATTCTCAAAAGATGCAGATAGTACTCATTCAGAACAACTCAAACGCATTGAAATTTTAAGTATAAATTTATATGCTTATTTCGTCTAAGAATCACGCGCAAACGCTTCAGAGTTAATCTAACCAGACATAGTTTAAAACTAGATAGGGATGTCAATTTTAAGGAAAAAAAGAATAGTTTGAGTGTAGTACTTGGGAAGTGTTGCAGCTTTTTTGCGCATCCGTTGTATGAAACGTCCATTGTGAAAGCTTCTTCCAGCCACATCCGATTGAAACTCTTCTAAAGGATACGAGACTTTTGTATCCTTTCCATCTTTTAAAAGAGCATATCCAAAGACTCTTTGAGCATCAATTTCTTCCACACAATCTGCAAGACATGCCCACTTTTTCATACGCATCAAATCAAAACACTGAATCTAAAAGGATGGCAAACACCAATCTTGTTGCATTACCTCCAAGACCCAGCTCAACTAATTTCAAGAACCCTCCAGATTGCAGAAGTTCCCCAACAATTCTACCAGGTTCCGTTACATCTCTCTGTATTACGTGTAAGGCTGTCAATTACTATCCGAAAATCCGATATCTGTTACAATAATCCAAAATTTTATAGGATATTATCCGACATAACGGATATCGGAAACGGAACTTTTACCGGATTTAATTGGCTTATCGAAACGGAACAGGACAGGATGAGCCACATTCCGTTTCGATAAGCTCCGATGTCGATAAAAACTAATAAACTCATTATTAATTCCGGCTGCCCAAGTAAATACAAACATTAATAAACTCTCGGTATAAATCCACTCATTGATCCATCGAAGATCATCAATTTGGTTGTGTAGATTCAGATGAAAATTAGCAGCAAAACGTAATTTCAGTTGCTCTTGAAAGAGAGAGATCAAAGAGAGTTGTGATCATGGCATCAGGTGGTCAACAATTTCCTCCACAAAAGCAACAGCAACAACCAGGGAAAGAACATGCCATGAATCCTATTCCTAAGCAGCTCACCATGACTACAAACCTGCTAACAAACTTCGTGTAAAGTGATTTCGTTTTTTCTACAATTTCTAAAAAATATATTAAGAGTCGAGTTCTCACCACAGTTTTTCTATAAATCATGATCTAATTAATGTGTGTTACAGGGAAAGGTTGCTCTAGTTACAAGTGGAGATTCAGGAATACGAAGAGCTGTTTGTTACTGTTTCGCGCTTGAAGGTGCAATAGTAGCTTTCACATTTGTGAAAGGTCAGGAGGACAAAGATGCAAACTCTTCAAATGATAACACATGACAAAACTCAAGATTCAGACTTCTATCAGAACTTATCGGAAATATATCCGATATCCAATAACCTTAACGAAACGAAATCAGCTAGAATGGCTAGAATTTCTAAAATTCCGTTGGAAATTATCGGATATCGGATATCCGATAACGGTTATCGTAACGAAACCGGCTGAACCAGTTTTTGTTACGATAAGTTCCTTTGACCTAGAGGAGGTTTCCAAGTAGGCATTATAGTGTTAACAACAGACTGTTGGTTCCTATCTCTCAAGACTAGAGTAGACTCTTTTTCCAGTCACTTGTGTGTATAGAAATTTGTCTTGCCACTGCATTCTCTTGGATCTGTAGAGAATCATTCGATAAGAACATTTAGCAGTAAAAGCTGATTGCTATAGGTTTCCACATTATCTTATCTTCAGAGCAAGAATAGTGTTTACCCCAGTATGGGAATTAGAAGACAACACCTAAGCTTTGAGCTTAGGTGAAACAAAATTGAATTTTATTCATACATTGTATGTTGCTAAAGTTTGAGCTTTGAGGGGAACATTTTTTTATTGTTTTTAATAAAAGAAGAAGACCTTAATAATATGTAGAAGTGATCCATAGGTCCTAAGATCCATTCCTACCAAGATCAAAAACAAAACATTACAAATCATTTTCTCCAATAATCCCCCACATGAATAAAAAACCGATAAAAAATCAGAAATCAGAAAGCGAGAAATTATAGGCAAGCGGTGTCCATAAGGTCTTGAACCTTTGCTTGGTGAGAAATTACCAGAACTACTTGATAGACAGTGAACGCGATGTCTTGAACTGTCATCGTTTGGTGTAGTTCATCAATAACTTCCACGCGTGATCTCTCTAGGCGTTATCAAGTTCGTGCCGTTGTGTCCATTTTGGCCCTGGACGTATCCCGTTTCTCAGAATGCTCTAGAGAATCAGCTTCATTCTAATAGGAAGCGACCCACTTCCACATTCAGATAGGTGAGTTCTATCAAGAGTGTTTACTGCTACACCCCACTTCAATCTTAAATTGAAACTATAAAACTCATTAAGACTTATTAAAGGTCATCCTTCACATGCAGTCATACTATCACGTCTACACCATAGGGAAGGGACATAGAATAAAATTTTATGATAGTGTTTCCTTTAACCCATTACAAATTAGTTGTCTCATTCAAAACCTTGATCTTGGGATCTCCAGTCAACAAGGTTGAGTATCCTTCATGGCAAGTTTGTTTAATGAGCTTAAGCCCCACCCCCCTCGATGCAATAACAAACTATCTCTCTAGATTATCCTTTCGTCAAAGGATCCACTAATTTTTGTCTTGACTTCTCTAAGTCTACAAAAATCACTTCATTAGAGATTAGTTGTTTTACCAAATCAGCCTTCTCCGAGTTTTCTAGACTTTGCCAATTGCTCATTTACTTTAGAATTACATAGTCAATTGAGTTTTAGCAATGGTGGCCATAGGCTTCGGTCACAGAGGAATGCCTTCCAAGAAAAAGGATTTATCCATTCAACTTCCTCTCATGTTTTAAATTAAGCGAGCGAACTCTAATTTCATCTCAGTCGAGTTCCTCATGTTTGTTGGAATATTTCCAACTACTGATATAACTTAAGAGGGCACACACATAGGCTAAGACTCTCCAAAGACTGAAATCACAACATCTCTTAAGGTCAATCCAATATGTATCATGCACAAAAGTACCTCAAGTACTGCAAATTTCTGATCAGATCATCCCACTAATTCTTTTGGGGTCACAAATGTATTTATACACTGAATGCACTTAAGCATCCCAATTCTCTTGTCCTTTGATCAGAGCATCCCTGTGATTCTCCAGGATTAAAATGGGAAATATGCACACCTATTTTACAACACACATTAAACACATTTGACAGAAACTATATAATCAAAATTTGATTTTGGTTCCTTCTGGTCCTTTAGACCACGTCAACAACATATTTGTTTCCTGTCAAACTTTAAACAACACAAATTTGTTAATGGTTGTAAAACACATAATAAAGGCATGCTAAAAATATGCACCTTCAATAGATTTAATATAAATACACTTATCTAAATTAATTAGTGTCACATCACTAGAAATCATCACCATCACATAATAATATTGTTAGGTCAATGACTTATTGCTTGGTTCAAGTCAAGTATATGTAGGTGTATTCAGTTTGTATCTTTACCCCCTAGCGCTAACCAAACCCTTAAAGTTTGTCCACCTTTGACTAACCATTTAAGTATACTGCCTCAACGTCCATCTAATGTAGCATACTGACAATAATGACAAACAATGCCTGGCGTATTAATTTTAGTGTCACGTGAGTATGTGCCAAGTGATCATTACTTTATTCTATAACAACAATTTCATAAAGTCAAGCATATGTCTAACCTATTCTACCTCGTGTGAGAACCCGACCTCAGAAGACTGTTGCCGAGAACTCAACATCCTCAACAATAAAATTTATTTTATTCAAATATTGTTAACTTCATAACTTACAAGTTATTGTAGTATAGTTCTGGTGATCATATGCAATGATTTTCTAAAGAAAATCGACTCTTCATTCTCACCTTAGACCCCCACAATTGAGGTCTACGGGGTAGGATACATATAAGTTTAGGGTCTTCTATAAATATGCTTGAGAAATCAGATAAAAACGTATTTCCATCTTATACCCCCACATTTGAGGCATAAGGGCCCCCACAGTTATCAAGATTTCTCAACATAAGAAACTACAATTATGTGTCCTTTAGGTTGCATCTAACTAAGACACACCATATAATGGTACTCTATACCAACATTATGATATAACATGTTCATGTATTCATTCTCAATTCATTGACGATTTTCCCTTTTATCTACTATTGTCTTGTTCTATTAAGCTAACACTCAAAGTATCACAAGACCATATTTCTAAGTATAACATTCCATAGTAACTTAGGTAGATAGCATTTGACACTAGTTTTAAATCGCAATGCACAGATTTAGAATGATATCATAATTTGATTAATGTCCATACCTGACAAGCCTTGCACATCATTACCTATTTCTTCAACTGTTTTGATAGTTGAGTTGTTCATGAATTTTTTTTTGCATCTTTCCCATTCTTGGTAGAAGACAAAACATGTTTTTTCTGGAGCACACGTTCCAACACTTCCGGCATTTACCAACCAATTCTTTTTATCATCTCCACTGAAAAGTAAAATTACTTAACACAGTAAGAATGTCAATTGTTCTATTCAAATTTGAATAAACAATTCTATATTCCGAGGAGATAAGCACACAACTAAAAACAGAAGTTATCACATTCAATTTAAGATGATAAAACTTCTGCCAACTAGGATTCAAAAAATTGGTTGATACTCTCGTTTGACATAGGTAATATAAAATTATCAATAGATAATAAGTATTCATCTTATCAAAATGTTTGTTACCAAAATATAGTTATCAAGTTACTTAAGTCTCTCTCCACATTAGACTATCACAATCATCAATAAGTAACAAAATTTTGTAATAAAACACCCAAACACTTTTGTGTGTATACATATCAATTAAAACATATGTGTTCGCTTAACCTTCTTGTTGCACTAGTTACTAAAAGATACTTTATATCTCACTATCCATATGACTATGATACACTAGTACATTATGATTCTCATATTTTCAACAAAAGGTAACATATTCGAAATGATTTAGAAATCACCATTGAAATTGCAAACCAATCATGTGATTCACGCCAATTGATACTACACAAAGCATATATAATCAAAATGATTGATAACATAATGCACAGTTCATACCCAACTGATTCAACATCTCATTATTCATTAGCAATGTGATATTAATCTAATACATAAGAGATTATCACTTTAAGTCATAAAAATCAATTTGTTACTTGCTCTAATTTGTTTATGAGAAATATTTCAACTAAATTGAAATCTCAAGTCTATTATGGATAAAAGCACTCACTAGTACCAGTTTTCATATTATATCCAAGGTGAAAAAGTACCACTATAAATGGTTGCAAGATCTCATACTAATCTAGAGTTTAGATACAGTTATTGATATTATGGACAAACATGCACAACATCTTTGCAAATACTATATCTCATAAACCACAAGTCCGGATCAAAAAATTAAATATGAGTTTTGAATATAACATCTAGATATACAAACTTCTTTTAAATCACCATTTCAAAAATCTCATAGTTACGCCAGAAAAACTAATTTAGTCAACAATATTTTTTTGCCCGTCAGAATTTTTCAGGAACGTTTCTCAGTTTTGTAAAATATCTACAAAATACTTTTACAACTCCAAAAATTCTGAATTTTGGTATGGGTAACTATCAGGATGTCTGTTATACTCTGTTAAAAGGATTCATAGTAATTCTTTCTAAGTTAAGAGATATACTTGAAACTATACAGTTGCCCAGAAAACTAAATTTTATTTTTTTACTTCAAAATTAACATCCTTAATTTTCTAATATAATATCAACGTCAACGGTTCACAAATCAATCATTCATTTATAATCATTACTACATAATAATGTCTTAAGGTTGTTTGGTGTAATAATCAAAAGTGAAGAAAATCAAATAAACAAAGGTTGTTCATACTTAGCTCTTAACGAAAGTGATTCGTCAAAACGGATGAGCTCCTTGTATCTCCGCAACATCGAGATGGTATGTAACAAAACTTTGGAAAAACAGAGTGAGTCACGTGTTCAACACGCTGTCCTTAAGACATTATCGCCCGGCTACACTCAAAAGTGATACTATAGCCTTCACAGGGCGGATGCCTCCAGGATAAAACACCCTACTACATCTACTACTAGCACGTGTAGTAGATGCTCAACTTGAGCTTGACAACTCAGAAAAACCTTTCAAGGAAAATCTCAAAAAACTTAAGAAAAATAATAATAAATTATTATTCTATTGGTCTCTCAAAAAATATGAAGAAACCTTTTTTTCCTTGGATGTCAAAATAGGTTGAGAAAAATTTGTTTATATAATCTCTTAATACAACTTAAAAAGTGGAAACTCCCCAGTGTGGGACTAAAGTATTTCATTCACAAAAGAAAACAAAGAATAAAAACCAAGTAAAGTGACCAATAGGTCAGGAGCTCAACCCAAATAACATAATATTTTATATTTTAATAAAAGATTTAAAACTCATTTTTTAGCCATTGTTTTCCAACATAATTCACATCACAAAATAAAAAATTAAAGGCCAGGAAAAAGGTAAGAAAAGATTGTAATCTAGCCAGTGCACACACACCGTCCAAAGGAGGAATCTAGAAGAGAGAAGTGGAGCCATATGAGCGTGGCAGCTTCATAATCTCATATGTCCATGTGGTGGTGTATCATTCTCCGAGATATGGGACCTCAACTTATTTTTTTCATGCATTGAATATATCTACGTGTTAAGCCATGTATACAGGAAAAATGAATACAAGACAATTTGTTGGGGAATTTGGAGTTTTGTATTTATGAAATTTGCTCGACTGACGTGACTCAAGATGGTTGTTAGAGGATCCACAGTGGTGCGAGTAAAATATGGACCAAACCCAAATATACTCTTTGGTCGTCCCAATACCAGTCACAGTGGGGGAGTATATTTGGGTTATAGTCCAGATTTTTTACTGTTTGGGATCAAAAGTGATCCGGAAGCTGGACCAAAATCGAATTTGGTGAAGTGTGAAGGTAGAAGTGTGTTTCATGACAGGCGTGAAGTTTGTGTGTGTCTCGTTCGAGGCGTGAAGGTTGCAGTACGTCTCATGAATCAGACGCAACTCAAAATAACGCCTGTGTAGGCGTTCACATAAGCGTACGCCCCACTGGACGCACACTTCGCGTGCGCTTGGTGCTCGGCGTTAACGATAATTACGCCGGACGCAGGCGTTAACAAAATTTATGCCTGACGTAGGCGTTCATATAAGCGCATGCCCTATTGGACGCACACTTCGCGTGCGCTTGCTGCGGCATTAAAAAAAATTACGTCCCATTGGGCGCTAACTAAAAAACGCTTGGGTATGGGCGTTCACTAAACGCACGCATATGTGTGTGGGGCGGTGCCGTATATTAACGTTTTTTACTGTTGAGATTCTTACAGTCGGATTCTTGCCGTTGTAACATCTATCTTTTTGTATTACACACACACACACACATATATATATATATATATGAATTGGTTGAGCATTTCATCTACTACTAACCCATTTCATTTCATTTGTGTACAAGAAAAAAATTCCATAAGTTTCATATTTTTTCTTTCAAACCAGTTAGAATTATGGCACCAAAACCACGAGGTCAAAATTTTTCTACATTTGAAGATGTAACGATATGTAGAATTCATTATCAATAACCCAATATTCTAGTGTTGGATCCGATCAATCAGAAGAAAAATTTTGGTATCTATCTTAGTTGGAATGAAAGAAGTCATACCTATAATGTCGGAGTGCACTTGGACCTCCATTCAGAAACGATTTCAGGAAATAAGTAAAGATGTGGCGCTTTACTCTCAAAAAAGGAGGAAGTGGAACGTGAACACCATAATGGATGGGGGCCCGAAACAAAGGTAAGTACCCACTTAATTTTTGTCTTGTACATAATTATTTTGAATTGTATATCGTCCACTAATTATTTTTTTAAAACAATAACAGATTGAAGAAGTAAGGAAGTTTTTCAAGGAAGTTAATGGTGACAAAAAATTTAAGCATGAAGAGTGCTACGCAATTATGTTAGAAAATATCAAATATTCACGACGATCACATCTGTTTTCGATTCATCACAAGCTGAAGAAGATTCTGAGAGTGGCGAGGAAGACCGGAAAAGACATGAAACAAGTCAAGACCATTCCAGTGGCAATGAAGAAATATGAGATATACCTAACACATATAACCATCATATGGGAAAAAAGGCGAAACGACTAAAGAAAACATGGAGAGCAAAATCCAGTGGCCAACATGAAATGATGAAAATAATTATTAAAGGGCAACAAAATTTTAATACCAATTACATAAAACAAACAAAAATGAAGATGGCCCATAGAGAATCCGAGCAAAACTAGCTGAGTCTTCGGCAAAGTTTGCGGCAAAATAAGCTAGGAAAGAAAAGCTTGACGCAAAGAAAGAAGCAGACAACGACTTTCGCATAATGATGATGGATGTCTCCGGGTTGGATGTCGTAACAAAAGAGTACATCGAACTTAGAAAGGAAGACATTTTGCAGAGAAGGAGAAGTCAATCTTAAAGCGTTCTCGGATTAGCTGAAACCTTAATTATTATGATTATTAATGGATTGATAGTTTTAGTTTCTACTTTTAGGATTTATATTTTAATTTCTCTGAATTGTATTAAGAGGTTAAAATTTCTAGTTTAGTTTTGAATTAATAGTGTTATTTTAAATGTTAATGAACTTTCAATGTACTTCTTGTTTGAATTAATGAAAACTTTAAATTTCGAGTAATTAAGTAGGTCAGATGAAAAACTTAAACTAACGACTTTTTTTTTCGCATTAACATCAACACGATAAAAGACTAGACACTGTAAATATTAGTCTATCTACTCGTCTCCTACATGAGTAGATAAGTGAGATTGTTTAAATTTTTAAGATTGACAAAATAAATAATTGAAACATTAGATTTCACTGAATAGATTGTTATTATGGACCCACCAGTCTCGAAAAAAAGAGACTCGTCACTTCTTTATATATCATGCTTTAGTCGTTGCACGCGGACCAAACACCTTTCATAATTAGGCGTCCATAGTCTTTCTAGGCATCCATTGAATAGACTGTTATTAATTACCCACTAGGCTAGAACAGAACAGAGTCGTCACTTCTTTCAATATCATGCTTTAATCTTTTATAGAAATTTGAAGAATTATTTCCATTCAAAAAAGGCCTATATATACCCCTGTGTTCCCATTTCGAAACCACACCTTCCACACTTCAAATAACCTAATTGAAAGATTATTTTTATCTCTCCGTTTTAGAATTATGGCTTACCATAATTTTAGTATTAATGCTGATAATTTTACCATAGAGGAAGATTTATCTCTTTGTCGAAACTTAGTATTATATTATCCAGCAAGGGGTCATGAACGTCGGATGAATGGTTCAATGAGCATGGAATGGTTAGAACATATACATGCTAACTTATGTAATGAAAACGGTAACCCCCAATAACCGGAACAGAGCAGGACTTTTTTGTCGATTTCAGGAAATATGAAGGGCAGTACTAGAATTTTCAACTTTAACCGCTAAGGTGAATAAAAGAAGAATTAGGAATTGAACTTATGACAAAAATTTTGCGAGATCTCTAGAGGAATAGAGAAGATGGAAAGGTTCAGATTTCAGGTACCAACCTCATTTTGAGATCCTAAAGGTGATGGAAAAATACAACCATTTTGTGTTGATTGTTCTTCAAAGATGTTTAGATCGTCATCCAGGGCGTCGTACCACTCGTTGAAGGTTTGATTATATATTTTGTTGGGTATATCTCTTTATAAACCCTCAAGAGACATAACTCGTCCATTGAGGCCACCTAATGATTTAAAATCTTGTTGCACGTGCTAAGTGCAACGGCGACTCCTGCGAAAATGAGATATCTTAACATCTGGTGATGTATTGTTGTTGTGAATAAGTGATATTGGTTATTTATGATACTTCCGTTAATTTATTCATTACAACATAGTAAGCATATTGATAATACAAGAGCTAAAAAGTAATCCTAAACTTACTTTCACAGGCATCGCGGCTGCACTTAGCATGTGCAACAAGCCTTTAAACCCTAGGTGCCCCTAGCGGCCGAGTGGTGTCTCGGGAAGGTTTACAAGAGATATACCCACAAAACCTATCCGTATGGTTTGAAAAATGTTATCCGTCTCCAAAATATGACCATAAGTGTTTGATCAAGTCATTCCGCAAACGAATATACGTATCTTTGTTGTATAATGCACGTCGGTGTTGCTCAACTCTCATTCTCGAAAGTTCAGAACTATGTTGTCTCGATATATTTACCGATGCATGGTTGCGGTGCTGATCATATTCATATGGCCAATCACCGGGTAGACGCTTATCCTCCACTATCATATTATGTAAAATAATAACAGTTTTCTTGATATATGCAAGTACGTATGGATTCCTCATTCTTGCAGTTGCTTGACGATGACATATTTATTTTGCAGTACACCAAAGCCTCTCTCTACATCTTTTCAGCAACCCTCTTGCATTGCTAATTTTTTTTTGTTTTTTCTTGGAATCTGGATGTTTAATAGACATCACAATAGTAGCAATATCTGGGTATATGCCATCACCAAGATAATATCCCATATCATATGGATGTCCGTTTGCCACAAAGTTCACTGGTGGTGGTTTCCAGTTGATAAGCTTTTTAAAAATATAAGAACGATTCATCACATTAATATCATTGTTTGAACCGGGCATACCAAAAAAATGCATGCTAAAACCAGAGATCATATGACACCACTGCCTCCAACACAATACTTCCACTCTCTTTGTACGCAGTGTAAGCCCATGATTCCACCGACGTATATTTATCCCATTTCCAATACATGCAATCTACGCTACCCAGCATCCCTAGAAATCCCCTATCTTTGTTCTCCTTATGCAACAGTTCAACATCACGCTCAATTGGTGTGCACAAATATTCTTTCTCATATAAATGCACAATCGACTTACAAAACCTACGAGTTGTTTCCAAAATAGTGGTTTCTCCAATGCGTAAGTACTCATCTATTGCATCGGCCGCACATCCATAAGCTAACATTCGTATTGCTGATGTAACTTTCTGATGAGGGGTTAATCCAGGAACGCCACAAGCATCTTTTTTTGAACAAAATAATTATTTATAACTACGACATCTCCCAATATACGATTGAATAATTCTCGCCCCATTCTAAATCTTCTACGAAATACATTAGGTGGAAATATAGGATTTCTGCAAAAGTAATCTTTCCAGAGAAGTATTGCACCGGCCTCACATTCTCTTGGTATTTGGATACGAGTATGAGGCAAGTTCATACTTGAAACGATCAATCCCAAAGTGACTGCTTAGTTATTTTGGCTCAATGCAACTAAATCTTCGTCTGATGAATACAAACTATTATTATCATCATCACCAAATGAAGAAGAAGAAGAAGAAGAAGAAGAAGAAGAAGAAGAAGAAGAAGAAGAAGAAGAAGAAGAAG
>JAJJMC010022854.1:2847275-2865383 GCA_023531435.1 Papaver californicum
AGAAGAAGAAGAAGAAGAAGAAGAAGAAGAAGAAGAAGAAGAAGAAGGAGGAACAGAAGAACAAGAAGCGTAATAGTAAGTGTTATTCTCATATTATGCCATTGGTTGTTGATGTTTGCAGTTTTGGTTCGTATAATTGAAGAATCGAGTGTTCAATTTATAGGCATATTAAGATAAGTCTTTGAGTGTTGATATGACTACACACTCTTGGTATTTTAAAAATTAACTGAGTTGAGGCAAGTAGGGTGAATAGACGCATCAAACATAAGAAGTTTCGGTTGAGATGACAAGACCAATCAGATAAAAAGACAAAGCAAAAATTAAATATCTTTTTTGAAATGACAATACAAAACAGATATAAAAGACAAGCAAAGATTAAAAATTTCTTTTGAGATGACAACACAAAGAAGATAAAAGATAAAGCTAAGATAAGAAAAGTCTTTTGAAATGACAATTCCAATCAGATAAAAGATAAATCAAAAATAATAAATGTTTGTTCAAATGACAATACAATGCAAATGAAAGACTAGCCATTCGTATCTTGATTCCCAGGCGCCGATCACGGTGGTATAAAATGAGGCAAAGATGTTCTCGATGTGTAATTAACTGATGGCATTGTTGATGATGATCCATGAGCCATTATATTCCACGTTTGTGGTGGCATAGTTTGAGAAAAAATACCAAAGCCAAGAGGTGGTTGTTGCGTACGAAAATGGGCCAGTTGTAACTCCAAATTGTTGTTGTGATTTTGTAGTCCCCGTATTTCTTCATCTTTTTCCATGATAAACTTCATCCTCTCCTTATTTTCATTTAATGTAAACTTACGAAACTATTGCGTAAAATCGGCATATTATTGAACCAGACCATAAACTTCGACATGTTATAAAAATAAATAAATCACATTCTCACGTATTTTTATGTACTTAAAAAAATAAGGTTTGCGATATACTTACGTATGATAATTGTTTTTGAGGCGGAATGGGTACATGTTCATCAGGTTCTTCAATGTTGTGTTTAATACGGTCACCAGCATACCCGTATGTTTCGACCTCCCAATCGACTTTGGTGGCATATTTCTGCAAGTAAGTTACATGTCGTCAGTACTCAATATACAAATCATACGTAACAACATGCACTAATTCTGTTGCATCAACCAAATCACCTTCTCTCAACTGATTTGCTTCGTCATTGTTGAGGTTGGCAATACGAGTAGGTGGGTTTCTGGGAAAAATAAAATTATAATGGTTTTGCTTCCAACACCGTTCTCCGAGGTACACTTTATGTTGTGCAAAGAAAATAACTATCTAAAAATCTAAGAAAATAAAGAATAATGTTATCAAAATAAATTATCAACTCACAGTGCGTAGCCAAGAAAATATAACCCTTTTGTCTGAGAGCTCCGATGTTTTCCGTCCAACATCATTGTCAAGGACTAAGATGGTGGAATCCCACCGTCGCCAGGTCGCGTCGTCTACACTCAGCTGATTAAGACAAGTCATTGAGCGAACAATATTTATACTCTTCTTTCTTGTACCCTTCCACCGAGAACTTCTAGGCCATATTGCTTCACAATCACTCATTGGGTTCTTTGGTCGACATATGCCCAGATATTCGTACCTTAAAACTACTCCGTCAAGACAACCAACCAAATAAATAAATTACCAACAAATAAACATTTAAATGAAGTATAAATAGAATTAAGAAATATAACTCTAATATTTGGAAGGGTTCGGCTAGTGACTTTTGTCCCTTTCCAGATGCGCCGAGTCCCGATTATAATTTCGTAAAAGCGCCACCACCCCAATCATAATTGCCAACTGCATTAAGATCCTCAAAAGCAGCTAACCATCCATCATCAATATAGTTTTTGGCATTCAAAAAGAAAAATTGTCCAAACATACTTACAAAATGCTCTCGCCACTCTCTCAGCAAGTATGCTATCATCGTTAGCCACAACCAACGTTCCTGGATCAAAATATGTGCTCAAAAAATACAACTGTAATTGCATTTGAAACCCACTGTGCGGGGATATATTATTTTTTATAAACTTAAATATATTTAATTATGGAAAAATATGCGCCCCGACATATTCAAATTGTTACTTGGCCGGGTCATACGAAATATCACTACCAACACCAGTACTTAATCCTGTCAACATTACCCAATCAAGCGGTATGAACCCCATCTTACCAAAGGAGAAGTGAAAATTGTTCGTTGTATCCCAAAAACACTCAACAAGATAGTCAATCAATGCATGTGACGAATCTACTACATCCATGGTCAATAAACGGTCCCATTCTGCCTTTCAATAATGTATTTAACCTAGGGATGTGTTTTATAATACATGTATACGTCTGAATGACCGATTTGAGGGAACTACGATGTAAATACTTGATTTTTGAATCAGCTGAATATGTAATATTTGTCGAAGCGTGACTCTGACCATCTTCCACGACATTGTAGTTCGCTAACCCGGGAACAAAGACCATATCTTCAGTAGTAGAGTCTACTTTTAGATCATCAATAGTTTTAGCTTTCTTGTTCCTCTTTTTTTGACCAATGAATCTCGCCGTGACATTGCTCAACATCTGTGCGAATGGTACATACAAGTTTCAAAATTAAAAGTAATCCTCGCAATGCACAAATATAAAACTCTACATTAATCCATAAATCCACAAAAATACAAATTTCATCATTAAAAAAGTAATCCTCTAAACAAATAATCAACTCTCCAAACATTCATATGGTAAAAATAAATACAAATTGCATTATTGAAAGAGTAATCATCTAATTAGATAATCAAATGTACAAACATTCGTAAATCATCCAAAATACAAAATTGATAATTCACAAAATATTCCACTAATCAAATTACCAGCTCTACAAAAATTCATCGTAATTCCCTAATTCTATAATTCCATAAGCATTCATTAGAAAGGAACATAAACATTCATAATTCCAAAATTCGTTAAACATTCATAACAAATCAATTAATCGAGAACTTAAAATTAACCACAACCCAGCTCAAATTAATCCAGAACTTAATCAATTCTAAATTCAAATCAATTAGTTTTCATCAATGTTTTAAAACCAATTCACAACTTCCAAAAACCTAGAATTAAGCCCAATTACAAAATTACAATTTGCAAAACCTAATATGTCTGTTTCATAATCATATGTTTAATTTTTAAACATATATATACAAATTTTATTAACAAAACATTACAATAAAGTATAATTTAAACATATTTAAATCTATGAAATCCATTAAAATTCATGTAGTTTGAGTTTTATACTTTGTATTGAGATAAATCTAACTTTGATAAACTTTGTTTCTTTGCTGCTAGGGTTTTGCTACCACTTTTCAATCGGAAAAGAGAGGTTGAGAAAATGAGAGGAAAGGAGAGTTCAGTAGAGGGTTCAGTTGATTTGAAGTGGTAGGCGGAAGCGAAGAAGAGAAGAACTGAAGCCTCCGCCTGATGATATAACACGTGTAATCCTACACAACCGCTTCTTCACACACGCGTCGAACTAGATGAGTGTTTCTTCTCCAGGCGTTAGCGTAGGATACCGCTTAATAACACGGGCGTATGCCTGGTTGAAGTCCCACCGCATGAGGCACACACTTATTCCGCACAGACCAAACTATTAACCGGGTGTATTCATAACCTTACGCCCCCACAGAAGAAGTAAGCATACGCATTAATAAGCTAACGCCCCATCAGGCGTTTATCTAAACTGACGCCTGTCAATTTGGCGTGATGTTACGCGTGGGTCTACCCATCAGGCGTTGTTCTTGGCTGCGTCTCACACAGAGCGTCCATCCAGCGTCTTCCCCAACCAAGCGTTTCACTAAGCATACGCCCATCCTATAGACATATCCTTGTATATGCGCCCAACGCCAAGCGTAAATTATGATTCTGCCTGATCAAAATTTAGTCTCCTACCGTAGCATTTGAGGCGGAGTATAACCAAAAAATTTGGTTTTTATTCTTTGGTTTTACTCTTTACTTCATTCATGACTGTGGAAGCTCTTAGACCCAGATTACGGTGTAAAAATATAGGTCAGTTTAAAAATGGAACTAAAATAGAAAAAATGATTAGTAATGTCTTATGGGTAAGGCTAGTCGTCAAGGTTGCATCAAAATGGTCTTGGTAATTGTATCAAAATCTTCTTGGTTGTCTCTACTCCCAGTTTATTTTTGTCGCACAATCCTATCAGTTGCAGTTGTATTGGAGAAAAAAAAATTGCTATAAAGAGAGCGAAATGAGATTCAAGAAAAAAAAAATCATACTCCACTTTTTTAACTAAGGTCGACTTTATTTATTTGCTCGAGGTATCGGTCAAACTTATCTTTACTAATACGTGGAGAATTGATTATTGGTTTATGAAATCCGACTCTAAAAAATTCTTACTCCGTTTCTAAAAAAAATGTTACCATCATTTTTTTTATTTAACCTATTTTTAATAACATTTTATAACAACACTTTTATAAAAACAGGAGAAATATAAATTAATTCTTCATGATAATTGTGTACTATAATATTTTTGAACCACATTGGTTAACTACGGTATTATAAACATTATGTATGCTGGCTCAGGTCCATAAATCCCAAGTTAGTGGTCGAAGGCGACATTTGGGACTGTGCTGGCAGTGCCATTTCAAATACCAAGTAATTGCCCAGTTAATGCCTTGTCAGCAGTCAGGTTGACTTGTTAGCAACAAATAATGTCACGTCAACAAATCCGTATAGTCAGTATCAAGTTGTGCCATGTCAACAAAATTGTTAATTCGTTTGTGCCACATCAGCCAAATACCATGTCATCGTCGCCGATCGATGTATCGCATCCGGACCGATCGACCATCCGGTCACGGCTGGACCAGCAATCCTTGCCGAGCTGAGCTGTTGACCAGAGCCGTCAAAGGTAGGATTTTTGCGTCCCATTCTTTTCCTACCTCTAGATATTTTATACCTGGATATTTCCACCCCAATTTTCTTTACCTTCGGATATTCCAGCCAATATTGTGGGCTTATTTACGCTTTTTGGGCTCGGTCTTTTGCACCATTTTCTTGGGATTGTAGGGGTGAGCATATGAACCCAAACCCACCAATTCGATCCAATCCATCTGTAATTTAAGGGGTGGATACCCAATCCATGCATGGACGCGTTGGGCGTGGATACATATTTAAAATCCACTAAATATGGATCGGGTATGGGTGCAAGTCTAAAATTCCATTGGACAACCGCATCCTCTATGTTTAAGGGTAAATAAGAAATTTATAAAATACATGGGGACATATGTATTTTGAAGGTAATATATAACTTTTAATATTTTTATTATAATCTAGTTGCATCGATGAATCAAATTTACAAGCAAGCAGCACCGAATATACTTTTTAAATTTTACTTTTGGTTACATGTAACTATTTCTATTTTTTCAAATAAAAATAATGAAATCTGAGGATTTACCCGTATCCAGTCCGTCCACCCGTCCATCCATGGGTGTTAAACCCACGAGTGTTGGATTGGACACGAATGTAATGTATCACCAGTTATTTTGATGGATTGTATTTGGGTGACACCAAATCCACGGGTTCCACCCGTTGCTCACCTTTAATTTTCACTACAACCCTAAAGAAAGTTCCGAAATACTTTATGGCCAAGTCACACAAGTAAATATTTTGGAACATTCCAAATGACTTGCAGGATAGGTCAAGTCATGACTTATATCAGAATTAGGGTTGATCCCCAAAGTAAAAACATATAAATACCCCAGAAAGTATGAAATCTATTCTAAACACACCTCTTTTATAAAATAACTCTAGCTAACTTCAACGTCAGAGGATTTTCTACAGGTACACACCATCTACAACTTTATTCATTGGGAGAAAGAGGTTGTAGACAACATCATCATAATCATCATCAACACAATTATTTGGGTAAGATCAATTTTTATATAAACAATAATAATAATATAACGTACACCAGTTGGATTTAAAATAATCGGCGACCACGTAGACATGTATAGATTTGGATATTACCAAGAAAGCAATGGCCACATGCTAGTAACAAATGTAAGTCAACCTGGCTGCTGACATGTAATAAGCTCAAATTACTAATTACGAAATCAGGTAAGTTGAGTAATGGCTTTATGCATAATGAGTTAGTTCCGACTACATGTGAAAATCGAATACGGCTCTCTCATCTCCGCCTCTCACTAATGAAGAGAAGAAAGCAACAATGGAGTTATTTGCTTTATTGAAGGATACTTCAACTGGTTCCTAACTATTGAAGTCTTTGAAGCCACAACATATTCGGAAAATCCACTCATTTTCAACCATCACAGTCTTTAATGTCACTGGAATCAGTCACTTCCACTTTCACCTAAATATTCCTCTTTAAGCTCCATCTTCGATTTTCCACCCAAAACTGTCTAAATGCATTAAATGCAATCTCTTCAGTAACCCAATTCATGTTTTCAGTACCAGTAATCTAAATCTCTCATTCCGGTCCGGAATGGTTAACCCAAAATCCCCCCAAATCCAGCACCAAAATCCCTAAAAATTTGAATCTAAGAGCAATGTCCTAATCCAGCTCCAGAATCCCTAAAATTCCAATTAAGATCAACGTCCTAATCCCAATCTCAGCCAATCAAAATCCCATTATTCACAACCCCCCCAATTCCATTAATCAAAACCCCCTCCCAATTCCTAAATGTCCCATTAACCATTTTTACTCCAAATTACCATCAGTCTGCCATATACATTATCCCCTTTGATTACAGTAAATCTCTCCCCTGATATGGTTTAATGGCTAACTAATCTTTCTTACCTGTTTTGTGTGTATGCAGTTTGAATCCCAAAGGTAGCTCAGGCTCCATGAATCTGTTAACAAGTATGGAGTTCCCTTCGTGTGAAGCGTTTATCCGGCAGTTTCTTCAGGTATCCCATTATACTAACTTTATCAGACTTTCCATCAGTACCTTCCATAGACGTACTCCCATTAATACTTTGCTCAGCCCTAAACCATCTCAATCTGAGTTGTCAAATCACCAGCCACCCTATGTTGCAGCCCCCACCATTGCATATCAGACCTTATTAAATGCAAATGTTTCCAATCACCCCAGCTACAACCCAACCCATACCCTACATTACTCCACATCACATCACCTTAACCTCCCATGCTCCATTAAAACAGAATGGCCCCCTCCCCCATATACCCAGTCTTCCATCCTCTGGAACATACATCAAACAAAGTATCCTCAAACATCTCACTTCCTCACAGTACTAAAAAATAAAATCCAATACTACTGGACAACCTCAAAAAACAGGAAAATGGAAATTAGTAGAAGAAATAATAAAGGAAACAAGATCAGTGAAACCCAAATAAGAGAGGGATCTTCAAGGGATCAATACCAAACCAATATGGTCAAAAGGGCCACTGCTGAAAATAAGGAAAAAGGAAAAGAAAGCGCAAGCTTTACTGTAGAGGTAAATGATGAAGAGAGGAATTTCATTACTCATGAAAAATCAAGGGAGGAGAGTGAGGGTGAAGAAGACTTGAACACCCTCCAGGTGGCCAGTGGAAGCAAGAGTCAAAGAAACCCGAGAGATCCTAGTGCCGCTGCCAATAGTCCAACACAACCAGAATCTTCCAACAGTGAGAAGGGGAACTCCATACTGAGCTCAGGCCATGGGGAAGCCTCCACAGGGGTTCAATCAAGCTGCACTAAAGAACATGTAGTCCCTCCATCTCATCAAAAACCTTTCAATTTCTTTTTGCTCAAATACCTCTTTCATAATCTTGCTAGAATATGCCATAAAAAATCTAGTACCAAGAACATTACTAGAGGTCACAAGAATAGTAACAGTAAAACTAGAGCCGGATCCAGGGAATTAGTCCCCAACGATACAACCATAAATCCGATATTTGTTGCCACAATCAAGGGGAAGTTTGGGTCTGCTTGGATTTGTGAAAGGAAAGTTACTCCCAATCAGACCAGGACTAGAAACTACTTCCGCAATAACAGATATTCCATTCAAAAAGTTACTTAAATTACTCCTGTCACTTACTGGATTATCTACAATCTTGGAACTCAACCTCATCAAGTCATCCAAGTAAAGGAAACCAGTCAATGGCCTAATCACCGGAGTCCCAGTCAGAGCACCCAGAAATTCTTGAACACCAAAAGCATCGGCTACTTTATCCATAAAAAAACAACATGCCATTATCTTCGGAGGAAATTCAGCAAAAGCCAAGGAAAAAACCCCAGCTCCCAAATCCGCATAGGCCTTCCCAAATTCACACATCTAAACGGCCCACTAAAGCAACCAGGCCTGTCATCTCAAAAGTTGGACTCTCACCTCATAAACCATTTTAACAATCTCCAACCCAAGTCCATTAGGTTTCCAATTACAAGCCTAGTTACTGTCCTTTCTATCACAAGACCAGAATCCCCCTTTCAAACCAAACACAAGGAAGACTCTCTCAAGCCAATTTCAAAGGCCCATCCCCATCTCACCCAAACCATAAGATACAAACCAACTACTGTCCACCTCCCTAATCAACCCATCTACCGGAAAAGTTTCAAATATTTTGGGTTTCACAAAGACGCGAGCTATCCGTGTGACAAGTCTAGGATTAGAATCATGGATCAAATTGAGCAATCAAATTTTTTTATCATCTCTCAGCATTTGCATACCCTAAGTAAATTTGACAACCCTAGAATTTGCAAGACCCAGAAGGCCCATAGTAAACTTCATTATTTTGCTAACTTTTGGGCCCACCTTTCCAAGCATCAAAACGGTCTAAAAAATCTTAAAAATCTAAGTTTAGACAAATCCCCAAATCAAATTTCTAAAGCCATGAAAATTCTTTCATGGAATTACCAGGGCCTCGGAGGAATTAAAACTAAACAACACCTAAAAAACTCAATCAGGCAGGTCAATCCGGACATATTATTTCTTTCTGAAACCAAGACCAATGAAGAAAAAATCTTAAAGCATCTAAGGGCGTTTAGTTATCCTAATATCTGGGCTCAATCCTCGCAAGGTCTTTCAGTGGGCCTGGCGCTCATGTGGAAAGACAACCTAGATATATCTATAACTTACACTGTCAAGAATCTGGTTAATCTAAAACTCAAATCGGGCCCAGATGAGGAAGAAACCTACATAACCTGCATGTATGGTGAGCACATATATGGTGCCAAAAAATCCCAATGGGAGAATATCCTGGAAATGAGTAAAGACATTGAGCACCCTTGGATCATTCTAGGAGACCTCAATATAACCCTATCGGCGGAAGATGCGAGCAGCCAAACGGAAGACTCGAACGGTCCTTACAACCCAATCCCCGCCATCATTCAATCTGCCGGCTTCATTGAATTAAAACACTCTGGCCCAAACTACACTTGGTCTAACAACAGAGAGCTTGAGAATTTTATTCTCAAAAGATTAGATAGGGGTTTGGTTAACTTGGAGTGGGAATCTCAATTCCCGACCTCCTAATCCACAGCCTTCCTAGCATAGGTTCGGACCATAATCCCATTGTGCTCAACACTGAGGAAACTCAAAAGAAATTAAAATCCTATTTTAAATTCTATGAATGTTGGCAAAAAGAAGAATCATGTAAAACCACTATAGTTGAGGGCTGGCAGGCTTTCGATCAAGGTTCTGAACAACACATCATGACTCAAAAATTAAAAAATACCAAAAATACCCTCCAGATATGGAAAAAGAACTTTTTCGGCAAAATTGAAAGAAATATTGAAACCCTGGGGGAAAGACTCTTTCCCCTGAGGGATAGCACCAGTGACTGCGACAGGAAAACTCAAAAAAAACTGGAAATCGAGCTCGAAAAATGGTACGATATCCAAGAAAGCTTATGGAACCAAAAATCCAGAGAATACTTCATTAAAGATGCTGATAGGAACACCAAATTGCTTCATGCCATCACAAACCACAGGAAAAAAGCTAACAACATCAACAGTCTAAATGATAAAAACAATCACTGGCTCAAAAATAGGGAAGATCTTGAATCTCTCCTTAGCACACACTTCAAGGAAATAAGCTCTTCCAGTCAAAATTTTGTTGATCCCAATATCCTCCAGCTTTTCAAACCAGTTATCACCAATTTGGAAAACAATACCCTCTCTGAGATCCCCACCGACGAGGAAATCAAAGAAGTTGTCAGCACCATGAAACCTTGGAAAGCTCCAGGTCCGGATGGGTTCCAAGCTGGTTTCTACCAACACAATTGGGATATTGTGGGGGTTGATGTAACCAAAGCTATCAAAGCATTTTTCACAAAGGGCTTTATTCTAAAAGAGCTAAATAATACCTACATCTCTCTGATTCCCAAAACAAAAAATCCCCAAACTCCAGATGATTTCAGACCCATCAGTCTTTGCAACACCATCTACAAGATAATCTCCAAAATCCTAGCTAACAAACCAAAACCTATCCTCAACAGAATTATCTCTCCTGCCCAATCGGCTTTCATCCCTTCTAGAAACATCCACCACAACGTCATAATTGCCTAAGAGGTGGTTGAAGCTATGAAGAGGAAAAAAGGTAGCTCGGGCAACCTAGGGATAAAACTGGATATGAGAAAAGCCTTTGATAGGATAGAATGGTCTTTTATCATTGCTATCATGAAGAAAATGGGGTTCTCAGACAAATGGTGCAGCCTTATAAACCAGTGCATCTCCACTTCTGATCATTCCATCATCCTGAATGGAGTTCCTTGCAATTACTTCAAACCAACAAGGGTATCAGACAAGGGGATTCCAACGACAATCATGACTGTCTCATCTTTATCAACGACATGTGCTTTTTAAGTGGGATCCGAATCTCCATTTCAGGCCCCTCTGTCTCTCATCTCCTTTTCGCAGATGACTGTCTCATCTTTATCAAGGCCAATCATGAGGAAGTAAACAATCTTCTATCCATCCTGGCTGAATTTAGCCAATCAAGTGGTCAATGTATAAATTTCAACAAATCAGGGATTTTCTGCAGCAGAAACATTGAAGAAGGATTTCAAGATGAATTAAGAGGATGGCTGGACATGCAAAAAATGACGGAACAAGAGAAATATCTAGGCTTCCTCCTCTTTCGTAAAAGAGCCAGAACCTTAAACTTCCAATCCATTTTGAAGAGTATGGAGAACAGGCTGCAAGGATGGCATTCAAAGATGCTCTCCCAGGTAGGAAGATCCACGATGATCCAATCAGTTACAAATACCCTCCCAAACTACCAGATGGGTTGTCTCGATATACCCAAAAAATCTTTAAATGCTATGGAAAAATTCAAAGAAACTATTGGAACACTGGGAAAAGCAATGTTCGGGGTCTTTCGATGGAGGTTTGGGACTCTCTTTGTCAACCGAAAAACATGGGTGGCTTAGGTTTCAAGAACCTTAGACTGTTTAATACTGCGATGCTTACTAAACTGGCCTGAAGACTTATTCACAATGAAAAAGACCTCTGGGCAAAACTCCTAAAAGCTCGTTATTTCCCAAATTCTAGTCCACTGCTTGTCCAAAACCATTCTAGAGATACCTGGGTATGAAAAGGTATCCAAAAAGGAATAAGCATCATTCGGAAACATCACCTTTGGGCCATAGAAGATGGCACCCAGGTTAGGATTTGGGACTACAACTGGCTAAGTTCTATGAAGCCAAATGAGGTGACTGAAACCCAAAGAAATTCGGGGATCCAGTGGGTCAGTGAGATCATTGATCATGAATCCCAAACCTGGAAAATGCCTATAATTAGTACTCTGTTCACTAGAATCCAAATTGAGGAAATTTATGCTATTCCCCTTCTCCCTAGGGGTCGTGACGAAATGGGTTGGGCTCTTAATACCAATGGATCCTTTTCTGTTACCTCTACCTATAAAAATCTTGTGCAAAGCTGTATCCCCCTTTCCAGGGTCAACCATACTGACCCTGGAGTCTGGAACAATATTTGGCGAATCAAAACCCCGAATAGAATAAACCTTTTCATCTGGAAAATAATGAAACAAACCCTAAAAACCAAAAGTAAAATCTTCAAGAATATGAATCAAATGGACCAATTATGCCCAGTTTGTAACACTCATGACGAAACCATTACCCATCTCTTCATGCATTGCTATCTTGCCAAGAAAGTTTGGCAGTCCCTTTGGCCTAGTCTGTATACCAACATGATGTCCTGTAACTGCATCTCTGAATGGATAAAATCCTGGTATAAGCATAATATCATCATTTCTTTTAAAGATAAAAATTCGATTGCTTATATATCTCAGATTTTGTGGCGGATTTGGAAACACAGGTGTGACATTGTATTTGACAAAGCAAAACCAAACCCGACTACTGTTCTCCACGTTATTTCTAAACTTTTAATCCCTATTCATACCCATCACACTAACCACATCCATACAGTTCCCAATACCCCAGGAATCCAACCTTTAACCAACCATCACAATCCCCAGTTACATAGCAACCATCAGCATCAGAACAACCTGAACCACCTCTCTTTAGGTACCGGCAATCGCCAAAATCCCTCTGTCCAAACCGACTCTTGTGTTCCCAACCAGAGCCTTATTGTCACTAACCACCAGCCTGTTAGGAGTCCCATAACCACTTTCCAAAGCCACCAAAAGAACCCCAATCCCACCATCTCCAACAACACACTAATCACTCCCCAAACAAAACATGACCAGTACATTAGGAAGGCCATTACTTATGAAAAAACCCTAGTGTCCAACTGGATATCTAGGAATATTGAATATGTTATAATAAACTTTGATGGTTCTTACTCCATTTCTGACCATGTAGCTGGTTATGGAGCCGTAGCTCGTGCTCCAAACGGATCTTTCATAGCAGGTATATCCGGGGTGACTAAGGCTGGATCTAGTCAGCAGGCGGAAGCCACAGCTTTGAGAGAATCCATGCTCTGGGCTCAAGAACAAGGATGAAGTCAAATTTTGATTCGGGGAGATGCGAAGACGGTAATTGATGACGTCAACAACATCTCGAATTCCAGTCCCTGGTCTTGTCAAGTTTTAATTGTTGATTGTAAAAGAATTCTAAAATCTTTCCCTTCCTGTAACTTAACATTCATAGGTAGAAAAGATAACAAGGTGGCAAACATTATAGCCAATCTTGCCCGGACTGAAGGGAAGGGAAGAGAGTGGAGTGATCCAACTCCCATCCTATCCCAGTTAACTGTAGACCATAATGGTCCCCTTTTTAATGAATGAAATTTCGTTCTTTCGTCAAAAAAAAATAATGAGTTAGTTGACTTGTACATCTTTAAGGTTATTCAACATTGAATGACTAAGTTAGTCATGTGCCGAAAATCATGTAGGTTAATTGGTATTCTCCATTATACGGGTGGTTTAGGCTGAATGTTGTCGGTTTCACTTTAGGAAATCCAGGCCCTTCGGGTCGTGGGGTGGTGGTACGAAATGAAAATGGACTTTTGATTGGTAGTCTTGCACGATCTCTTGGTGTAGATAACTCAGTCATGGCTAAATTTCAGGGAGCAATTCACATTTTCAGAATCACGCAAGTTAAGGACATGAAGAAGATATGGCTTGAATGTGATTCTATAGCGTTATTATGGCTATTTCGAAGACTTTATTGGCTATGTCGAGAGTTTTAGCCCATTCGGAGAATTGTCTAAAATTTCTATAAACTATTCAGTTTAGGTTCTTGCACATTTACGAAGTGGGGAATGGTATCGCTGATTTGTTGGTAAAATTGGACGCTTCTCGTAATACACAATGGTAGGATTAACCACCTCAATTCATTCATTCTGCAATGGGATGCGATAGGTCGTATCTTTTTGTTTATCGTTTTAGATATAATTGGTAGATGTTTATGTATTTTTATTTTGTCTTTTTTTATAAACCACCTCATTTCATTCATTTAGGCCTAGCCCCTTTTTTGTGTTTTATTCTTCTATTAATAAAATTTTTATGTGAACAAAAAAATAAAAACAACAACGGTGTGTGACTCAAAATATGATATATGAACCGAAATTTGCATCAAAATAAAATCTACCTTGGTGATTCTAAATATGCCACTTGAACCAAAATATTTCTCGTAACTCACATTTATTTACTGACGCAAAAGTTATTTAATGTCTGCACAACTAAGTTTTGACTTAGACTATGCTGGATAAGTATTTAAAAACTCATCACATATATCTTTCGAGTATTTAGTCTTTATCTTCAGTTATTTTTTGGGTCTTTAGTATTTAGCTTTATTTATTATCTGCAACAGAATTTCGATGAGATATTGCCTTGTACCATGTTATAAATAGAGAGGTTTCTCTCCATTAATATTAAGCTGAAAGTATTCAAAAATATCTTCTCAAGTTGATATCGGCCAGAAGATCCAACCCACGCTTACCATGTCTACAAACACCAAAACACTTCAACAGCTTCACATCAATCATATTGTCAACATCAAGTTGAATGAAAACAATTATTTTTTGTGAAAAACACAGTTTCAACACCACTCTTAAATGGTTATAATCTTTTAGGATATGTAGATGGAATCCTACAAAAACAACCATAACATTTACCAAACACTCAAGAAATAAACCTAGCATATACAAAATTTGTAGAACAAAACCAAATCCTTATGGGATGACTTTTATCTTCTTTAAGAGAAGGCGTGATGACAAGAGTTGTTGGACTAACAACTTCAAAACAAGTTTGGGATGCACTAGAAACTCGATTTTCTCCAAACACAAAAACATATCAGATGCATCTCAAGAGAGAGTTGCATAACCTAAGAAAAGGTAACAGTTTCATGCAAGATTATTTATCTAAGGCTAAATCTATGTTTGATGCACTTGCAACATCTGGAATTCCTCTATCTGATGATGATGATATGATGTCCTCAGTTAGTTACATCATTGAGTACATCAGGTGAGATGACTTTAAGCACTTTCTATGCACATCTCTCAACTTTTGATATGAGGCTGCAGTAACAATTGGCTCTTCTTCAACAACCCCTTGCTAATGTATCTTTCAACTCAAGAAATAATTTCTCTCAAAGGATAAACCAAAGAAGAGGTCCATTCAAAAACAACCAAACAAGGAAGTTTCGACCAAAACGTTTTCATAGAAGCAAAGGGCATGAAAATGAAGAACCTTGCTAAATCTGCAGAAAAACAGGTCATATAGCTCGTAATTGTTGGTTTCGTTACAAAAAAGATAAATCAAATCAAATATCTACTACACCAACATCTTATATAGCTTTACCTAGAGGTTCAACTGATTCAAAAACTGGATCACAGATACTGGTGCAACCCATCACCTTACAGCCAATCTTAACAACCTGAACATCAATCATGAGTATGATGGTACTGAAACAACACAAGTAGGGAATGGTAATACCTTACATGTTGATAATATTGGTAATATTTCTTTTACTCATAACAATAGAAGTTTTCAACTTAACAATATTCTCCATGTCCCAAAAATTAAATCAATCCTTCTTCTTGTCTCTAAGTTTTGTGAAGACAACAAAGTGTATTTTGAATTTGACTCAAACTGTTTTATTGTGAAGGATATGCTCACAAGGAACACTATGTTGTAAGGCACGAATAGGAATGGACTCTACATTCTTGATGAAGTGCGAGAAATACAACCCTCAACACCTACAATTCTTGTATCAGAAACAATTGCACTTTGGCACCAAATACTAGGCCATCCCATGCTCATGACAGTTTGAAGAATTAACAAAAACTATTTTTTACCTGTCTCAAATAAAGTTTTTCATTTTTGTCATTCATGTCATTTAAGTAAAAGTTGCAAGCTTCCTTTTTCATCCAGTAACACAATAATTGATAAACATCTGGGTCTCATTGTTGCTGATCTTTGGGCATCACCTCATTTATCAAGAAATTGTTATCATTATTACCTTCTTTTACTTGATGTTTATTCTCATTATACATGGATCTATCCTTTAGTAAACAAGTCATATGATTTTTCTATCTATATTCACTTTAAAAAGCAAATTGAGAATATCACTGATCATAAAATCAAAATCTTTCAGTCAAATAATGGTGGAGAATTTCGAAAATACACTTCATTCTTGAATGAATCTGGAACTATGCACAGGTTCTCGTGTCCACATACCTCATCCCAAAATGGTTTAGCTGAGCACAGAATAAGGCATATCACTGAGTCAGGTTTAGCTCTTTTGTTTAATGCTTCAATTCCCAAGTCATATAGGTTTGAGGCTTTTTCAACAACTTGTTTCTTAATCAATAGATGCCCAGCTCCACAAAACGAAATCAAAACTCCACTTGAGCTATTATTTAACAAAAAACCAGACTACTCTTTTCTCCGAGTATTTGGTAGCTTGTGTTATCCAATTTTACGACCATATAATCTGCAACCTAGGTTATTGCCTTGTGTTTTTATAGGATACAATGGTATACATAAAGGCTACTTATGGAACATTCAGAGTGAGCTTCTATGCCATCCCTGAACGAAGACAATAATTAGATGCATACAATCTAAATACATAGTCATATCGAACATTGCCTCAAGTTGCAAACTTCCACCACTGAATTCCTTGAATATGTTCTGTATGCACTACACAAAAAGGGCATAACCATGCTGCCAGCATTAGCAGGCCATAGCCACGCTGCCAGCATCAGCACCAAAGATGACAACAACAACACTAGCGCTAACGCTAGCACCAACGCCAACGTTGTCAGCGCTGCCAGCAACAACACTAGTGTTAGCGCTAGCACCACCGCCAACGCTGCTAGTGTCATCCCTCAGCGCCGTCTCTCGCCTGCTCATGCCAGCGTCATCACCTGCCAGTGCTGCTACCAAATGTGATGGCAACACTTTGGTCATGCCAATGGCACCTATGTGCGCTACTAGCACAACTTGCATGTTGCAAACATGCCACAAATATGCCACGGCCATGCTGCGTTAGTATAAACTTATTGGTAGTATTATCTTACGACAAACTCTCAAATTACTCACGTGTTTTGAGTCTATGTCTCCACTAACTCTTACGCGAAATCAAAACATGTTACATGGGGGGATTCTTCATTGGGTATTGGTCTGGTGGTTTATTGCAACATGCGGCGTGGCAACACCCCATGATCGAAAAGTTACAAGTAGCGGTTACGGTTATAGCAGTTAAAGAGATGATGGAGTAATGGTTTAGAAGTTTCTAGAAACTTCCCAAGCATAATAGGTGTGGCTACACCATTACCTCCACAATCTCTATCTCCTCACTACCTCCACTACTTATGAGGAAAGAAGTGTGTATTCCTAACTACTATAAATAGGCTACTTAGCCTATTCAGAAAAACAGAACAAGCGGATCATTCTCACAAGCTCTGTTATTTTCCATAGTTCAACACCTTTACACACAATACATCACCACTGGTTTCCTCAACTTTCTCTGTTTCCCTCCCCTAAGATCAACCCATCTTCTCTCTTTGTAACTGAAACAAAACTTGAACAATCATCTTCTTGGTTTGGACTTGTTTTGTACGATTTTGATCCTCGAACCTAAAGAAAATACTTCTACAGTACATTTGTTTTTCCTATGAGTAATTTTTAGGTACAAACAAGTTCAACTCTTCAAAAGATCAGATAGCTGACCTATTCACTAAAGGACTGTCAACTCCAAGATATCAATTCTTACGGGACAAGTTGAATGTCCGCCAACTCCCGTTCAACTTGAAGGGGGTGTCAGCAAAACTAAGTCTGTGACTTAGTCTATGTTGGATAAGTATTCAAAAACTCATCACGTATATTTTTCGAATATTTAGTCTTTATCTTCAGTTATTTTTCGGGTCTTTAATCTTTAGCTTTATCTATTATATGGAAAAAAATCTTAATAAGATATTGCCTTGTACCCTGTTATAAATAGAGAGGCTTCTCTCCATTAATATTAAGCTAAAAATATTCAAAAATATCTTTTAAGTTTTAATAACCTAAAATTTATTTCAAAAGTCACAATTTAGATCCTGTAGTATGAAATTTGCCATTAACATATTAAAAAAAATTACCTTATAACCCAAATTTGTTTTACTAATGGTTAAAAATGTAGTACAAAATTAGGATTTTAATTCA
>JAJJMC010022854.1:2865783-2912999 GCA_023531435.1 Papaver californicum
GGAAGCATTTTCGAAAGATTTTACAGTTTTACTGCCAGAAAATCTAAGCAAAATAGGCAGCTGGTTTAATCAGTCAACAAAGTCAGTAAATTCAGCTCAGTCAGACGAAAAAAAACTCTTACTGACATCACGATAATACCCCGCTCACTTTCCCCATATACATTCACAAGTCACACAATTCCAAACCCGAAGGCCAAAACCAACTCTATTTCTCATTTCGATTCCCCCAAATTGAGAACCCTAAAACTATGTTGGTCAAATTAGCAGTAAAATTCAGTGGCACTATTGAGATGTTTGGTTGTGAATCCTAACATAGCTAGGCTGATGAAGAAGAAGAAGAAGACTTTGTTAGTCCCAGCACAAGTAAATAATGTAACTCAAACTCTAGTCTCTGAAGTTAATTTTGAACAACAACGGAGTCCTCCTTTTTTGGTTGGGAATCTGGTGGAGGAGGAAGGAACCCTCCCATAATCATCTTTTTTCAATCGCAGCATTATGATTTCTCCTCTCAAAACAAAACAGAGTTCAATTCTTTCTTCTCAACTGGCCACGGAGTAGGTTAAATTGGAAATGGATCTAAGGGAGAAGAGGAGGAGGAGGAGGAGCAAGAAAAACTGGAAATGGATCTCTAGGAGAAGAGGAGTATAGGAAGATGGAGAGTCAGGAGAAGGCGAAAGGGTGTGATACTAAGTAAGAAGATTGAGGATTTCAAGTGTGGAAAGAAAAGATCCGATGATAATAAACTGAAGATTTGAAAAGGAATTGGAGGTTCAAGTAAGAGAATTGCTGAATGAGAAGGTTAAATTGGGGGGAGAATTGGAAGATTGTACAAGTATTGTGGTTTGTTGGTTCAACTTCAGGTATTGGGTTATAGGGTATATTGAGAGAGAAGATTAAGAAAGATGGAAATGGATCACATTTGGAAGTTTTCTAATTACTGGAACATACATACAGTGATACTCAAGGAGGAGAATTGGCCCCAATTTTATGTATTTCCTAATTTTGGACTGAATATTTAGTCGGTTTCCAAATCATACAATAGAAACCCCAAATACTATAAATATAACATCCCGACTCACTTCAATTCCTTACCAACAAATTTACTGCTACAAAAATCTTTCTTAGAAAGCGTTGCAGAGCATATGAAAATGGCGAGAGACAAAACCCTTGTTCAGAATCTTGATGATGAAGAGGAATTTTTAGAAGCAGAAGAGTATGAAACTCATGGCAGAAGCAGAGCAAGTAGCGGTGGTCGTGGTGGTAAAAGTATGAGTAGTTCGAGTAAGAAACAAAGGAGGTCGATATTTATAGATGATGTTGCTGAAGAAGCTGATGATGAAGAAGAAGATTATGGAAAAAGTAGAAAGAAGAGGAAGCCCATGTCAGAGAGACTTGCAAAGGTCTCAAAATGTTAGATGCAAGAAAAATATTGCTTGTGCCGATCAAAGAGATGACAGATGTGGTTTTAGCAAAAGGGAAAGCTATTGATATTGTGAAGGATATGTGGGTGCGGATGAAGATTGGGATATATAAAGGGGATATCGCCAAAGTTGTTAGGGTGCCTGATATGCGACAAAGGGTTATGGTTAAGCTAATCCCAAGGGTTCATTTAAAAGTTGTTGCTGATAAATTTGATGGTAGAAAAGTATCAAAGAAAACATTCGTCCGTCTCCACATCTCATGAATTTAGATGCAGCAAGGAAGCTTGATATACCAGTGGAATCCAGGAGGGAAAGAGGCACTGGAATTTCTTTCGATGTGATTGGTGGAAAGATGTTTAACGATGGTTTCCTATACAAAACAGTATCTAAGAAATCAATTGAATATCAAAATATTCAACCTTCTTTGGACGAGCTTGAAAAAATTTGTGAGCCTGGACATGGAGTTGGGGGTAATTTGTCCACTTAACCTGCAAACAGGAGAAAATGCCATTTTATGAAGGGTGATGTTGTTACCGTTGTCAAGGGAGATCTCAAAAATCTGATGGGATGGGTTGAGAAAGTTGAAGATGATAACCTCCATATCAAACCAAAAAGGAAGGACCTGCATACAACTGTTGTTGTGAATGGAACATGCGTTTGCAAATACTTCAAGCTCGGGGATCATGTGAAGGTTACCTCTGGTGCTCATGAAGGTGCAACCGGTACTGTTATTAAGGTTAACAGTAATATGCTCATTATAGTATCTGATGCGACTAGGAAAGATATCAGTGTTTTTGCTGACAACGTCATGGACAGCTCCAAAGTAACTTCTGGAGCTACTACCAGAATTGGGGATTATGAGTTACATGACCTTGTCATGCTTGGTAACATGAGCTTTGGAGTAACTATACGTTTGGATAGTGAAGCACTTCAAGTACTGAAGGGAGATCCAGATAGACCTGTGGTTGCAGTAGTGAAGTTGAGGGAAATCAGATATAAGATAGATGATAGGAGGACTATTTCCAAAGATCATTTCGATAGTGACGTGGCTGTGAAAGATGTGGTGAAGATTCTCATGGGTCCTTGCAAAGGGAAACAAGGTCATGTTGAACATATATATAATGGTATGTTGTTCATAAATGATCGCCATCACATGGAGCATTCTGGTTTTATTTGTGTAAAAGTGCAGTCTTGTATAGTAATGGGCGGCTCACATGCCATGGTTATTACCCCGTCTTCAAGATTTGGAACTTCTAAATGCACAACTTATGTTCCCCCTTCATCAAGAAGATATTCTAGAGGAGGACCTCCATTAGACTCTGCAGGGAGACATACAGGAGCTGCTGGGCTAGGAGGGCGTTATAATTTTGTTGGTAGTACCGTAAAAATTCGTTTTGGTAACTACAAGGGATACAGTGGTCGTGTTGTAAGCTGCAATGGTCAATTAGTTCAAGTTGAATTGGAGTCTCAAATGAAAACGGTTACAGTTAACCGTGAAGAGGCATCTGTTGACGCGGGTGGCTCAGTTTTATTATGTGAAACACCTCAACTTGGTATTGGAAGTGAGACACCGATGCATCGAGCACAAACTCGACTACACTCATATATGACTCCTATGAGAGATCAAGAAGGAGAAATGCCAGTACATAGTGGTATGCGGACGCCCATGCGCCATCAAGCTTGGAATCCTTATCTGGTAGTATAGTAGACTAGTACCAGCATTCAGTAATATAATTTAGTTTGTATTAAATCTTTCAGCAGGGCGCAAGCTGCTAAATCAGTTTGGTATATACTCACTGCATTCCAAGTTAATATGTATTTGCATAGATGTTTAATCAATTATCAATCTATTAAAATTGTGGTATTCTTCTGGTCAGAATATGTTAATTGGTGTCTTTAGTAATTCTGTACTTGTACTGCAAACTGAGATTTTGTGATACACACAAATCCTTTAAGAAATAAAGCATCTTCCATTTTGCTGTCATGGACTCGTGCATCATATACTGCCTCCGAAGTAGTGCCAGAACAATTTTGCTCCTTTTATCCTCTGCATTCTGGCGATCGGTAAAATGTTGGATCTTTGTTCCAAAAAAAGGGAAGAAAGATTACCATGGATTTTCCTTCGCGCTTAATCTTCAAGCTGTAGACTCGTTTTCCTGCCTTCTTTGCTACAGTAATGACCTTCTACCAAAAGGAATAAATACACAATTACAAAAGATTGAGTGAAAATAACATCGGCATATACTGAAACCAAAACCTTTAGAATACAACTCGCACTACTTTATGGTAATCTAATGTTCCCCTCAAACAAACTTTTGGTGGGAAAATAATGAAAATGGGCTAAATGAGAAAGGTAAAAAGGGAGTGTACCTAAAGAACTGGAAATCCATATGTAAGTTTTTAGAGGAAGGGGATTAGGAATTAAAAATATCTAAAACTTCAATTAGCCATGATAGCTAAGATGGATTGGAAGCTGCAGTAAAATCCAGAATCTCTATGTGCCTCTATCATCAAGGCTAAATACTAACCAAACAGTGACATCCTTCATGTTAAAGGTACCCCTAACAAATAGAGCTAGCTGGATCATAGTAGTAGGAATCAATCAAATAAAACATAATTGCTTTTGGGAATTAGAAAAAGGAGACAACGTTGACATTTGGGAGGATTTCTGGATACCTCACATCCCCACCAATTCAAAAACATACCTTAGACACTGACAATCTAACTAAAGTAAGTGATTTGATAACAAGTCAAAGGACCTGGGACATAGTAAAACTTTCAAAATGCTTTGATGACCAAACAATTGAGAAAATAAAAAAGATTATCATACCAACTGCAGATAAGAAAGATTCTCCTATTTTGACCTTAAATGATTCAGGTAACTATTCAGTCAAATCGTTATATAATTATATCAACAATACAGGTAATACAAACCAAAAATGGGCAAAAATTTGGAGAATGGATACCTTTCCTTCTGTCAAAAGCTTCATACATGAGAATTGCAGCTATCATTCCAAATATTGATACAACTTGTAAATTATGCAATGAAGAACATGAAATTCTAAATCATCTTTTTCTCAATTGCAAATTTGCGACTCAGGTTTGGATGCATCTAAACTTTGACATGCAGTACATAATAAAAGGAAATAACACCTTTCATGAATGGTTGACTGATTGCTTTGAAAACACTAATACTGACAGGAATTCTTTTGATATGGAATGGGAGTTCTGTGTAGTATAATATTATGGCATATATGGAAAGCAAGATGTGGTAAAACTTTTTAAAAAAAAAGACAAAATAGTGCAGTAACAGATAGAAATATAGTGAGTTACATTCAGTGCTACAGAAGAGTGACTAATCCAGATTACAATCTTATGGAAACTTTATACTATAATCCTTTAAATGATGAGATATTGAATGTGACAACAATTCAGACAGACCATCAAACAAGAAACATATCAATCAAAATTAGTATAGCTCTAACAATGATGTGCTCTACCGCTGCAGCAGGAATTGGACTAACATTAAATGACTTTACAGGAAATATTACAGAAGTTAAAGGTAATTTTGTTAATTGCTCAACAAGAGAGGAGCCAGAAAAAGCTGGAGCTGAAGCAGCTTTCAAATGGGCTACAAAATGGAGTGGTCACGTTATCACTTTCAGGAGTGATTCTCAACCAACTCTCATGTTGTTGAGAGAAAAATATGCTAAAGCTACAGAAGAAAGATACAAGATTAGTGAAGACTTCCGTAACAAAACAAAGTTTAATATGAATTTTTTGGTAGATGGTTTTACTTTTATCTTAATTAAAAGAATCGATATCATTTGGGCAGTAAATTTAACCAAATTTTGTAACAAATATGCCATTAGAGTCAGGGATAAGTATATGGGCTCTTTTAACTTACTTAAACATTCAATCTTGGAATAGTGATGTAATGATTTACCGTAACTCTAATTACAGAGTTTTTTATTTATTTTTATTTTTTTTGTTGAAACATATCTAATTACAGAGCTTACAGTCCGCTTTTATATAATTGTTGAGGTCTTCCTCTTTTATTAAAAGAAAAAAAAATATGTTCCCCTTAAAGCTCAAACTTTAGCAACATACAATGTATGAATAAAATTCAATTTTATTTTCTAATTCCCATACTGGGATAAACACTATTCTTGCTCTGAAGATAAGATAATGTGGAAACCTATAGCAATTGGCTTTTACTGCTAAATCTTCTTATCGAATGATTCTCTGCGGGTCCAAGAGAATACAGTGGCAAGACAAATTTCTACACACACAAGTGACTGGGAAAAGGGTACTCTAGTCTTGAGAGACAGGAACCAACATTCTGTTGTTAACACTATAATGCCTACTTGGAAACCTTCTTTAGTAGGGCTGTCAACGGAACTTATCGTAACAGAAACTGGTTCAGCCGGTTCAGTTATGATAACCGTTATCGGATATCCGATAACTTCCAACGGAATCTTAGAAATCTTAGCTGATTTCGTTTCGTTAAGGTTATCGGATATCGGATATTTTTCCGATAAATTCCAATAGAAGTCTCAATCTTGAGTTTTGTCATGTGTTATCATTTGAAGAGTTTGCATCTTTGTCCTCCTAACCTTTCACAAATGTGAAAGCTACTGTTGCACCTTCAAGCGCGAAACAATGACAAACAACTCTTCGTTTCCCTGAATCTCCACTTGTAACTAGAGCAACCTTTCCCTGCAACACACATTAATTAGATCATGATTTATAGAAAAACTGTGGTGAGAACTCGACTCTTAATATATTTTTTAGAAATTGTAGAAAAAACAAAATCACTTTACACGAAGTTTGTTAGTTTAATATATTTTTTAGAAATTGTAGAAAAAACGAAATCACTTTACACGAAGTTTGTTAGCAGGTTTGTAGTCATGGTAAGCTGATTGAGGGATAGGACTCATGACATGTTCTTTCCCTGGTTGTTGCTGTTGCTTTTGTGGAGAAAATTGTTGACCACCTAATGCCATGATCACAACTCTCTTTGATCTCTCTCTTTTAAGAGCAACTGAAATTACGTTTTACTGCTAATTTTGATCTGAATCTATAGAACCAAATTGATGATCTTCGATGGATCAATGAGTGGATTTATACCGAGAGTTTATTAATGTGCGTAATGACTTGGCCAGCCGGAATTAATAATGAGTTTATTAGTTCCTATCGGTATCGGAACTTATCGAAACGGAATGTGACTCAGCCTGTTCCGTTTCGATCGGCCAATAAAATCCGGTAGAAGTTCCGTTTCCGATATGCATTATGTCGGATAATATCCTATAGATATCCGGATTATTGTCACGGGAATGGATTTTCAGATAGTAATTGACAGCCCTATCCCCTAGCATCAGTGGAGAGAACTAATTTTGATGCCTCTCATATTGAAGCATCAGGTGTTACAGGCAGGACTGGTAGCGAGAAATTTCGTAGGTACGTGCAATGGGATTAAAGGATAAGCCACCACAGCATTAGATCCCGAACAGGCTGAAGAGAAAGCACTCATAGAAGCTATCTTTTGAACAAGAGGACTGCAATTCGGAGGGGACTGCAAGAATGTGATTAGTGCTATCAATGAGAAAGCAGCTTCAGTGAAATGTACTACTTCCAATCGACTCTTCAAACATTCCACAACTATTTGAATATTAGTCTTGCTCTTAACTCTCCTATGGAATCAAACAATGTGGCTGATTATATTTCTAAATCTGCTAGAAATCTGTCTGGTGTTTCTGAATGGTTTAATGTTTGGTCATCTTGGATACAACTTGCAAGAATTAATCCAGATGGATCTTGACAGTATGTAAACTGGTTGCTTAATTAATCTATTATCTTACCTATTAAACAAAAATGTTAAAACAATAAAACTATTTTACAGCAAAAACTTATTCATCAGCCTTGGCCCTTTTCTTCTTTCTATCTCCTCCCATCTCTTTACCCTTCCTCTTCGACCCAAACCTCTTAGCTCCCTAAAACCAAAATCAAGAAAACTAGATGAATAAGTTCACAATTCCAAAATTGGCATTAAATTTTGAAATTAGAGGAATATTAGGAAAAACACAAAAGCATCACATACCTCAGCAGAGTGAGCCTTGAGTGGATCTTTACTTCTTCTTGATTTTCCCTTAGAAGCTGGTCGACGATTTGAGGGTGTTTTACCCATTGCATCTCTAGTCATCTTAACAATCTTTCTTATATCCTGTGTTGTTGGGTCCTGAAGATACTCCGGCACTGCACGTAAATGTGCAGGAGGGGGCTTTCTGCTTAGCTCTTTATCATGCTTCAGCAGATCTGATGATTTAGCAAACATCAGAACAGTTAGCAAGACGAATATACAAAAAACAAGAGATATTTTTTTGCAAGGTAAAACCAGAAACTTCTGCATGCAATAGAAAATGCAAAATTAAGCCTCAATTACAATAGATGCTCAGAAGTATAAAATTCAGTACCCAAATCTCTTGGATTGCTTTCAAAATGTGCCTTCAACCTACACATAAACGATAACATTTCAGTGAATATATCTTATACGATAAAAAGGAAATGGATGATTGTTTGACCAAATTATTCTACATTCTACATGCTAATATGATACAAAAGCTCTAGAGAAAATTGGAAGAACTCAATATGGGACGTATACGGTGAATATAAGCACTCACTTTACAGAGTTAAGAATTTCATTTCTCAGGTCCTGAGCACGTGATTCTCTTACAGCAACTTTTGTAACACTCTTCGCCATATCCTGCAAAATTGCACAACTTTTTCTGTTAGCAACGAGACTTTTTTTTTCATTAACTTGCACGGCCAAAGACGTGTTTCGTTTTAAGCAAATAGAGGAAACACAAATATGAAAAGAAGAGTAGAAGAATAACAAGCTTGAGACGGAAAACAGTGTGGATGATTAAGTCTGTCATGAAGAAAGTTATCAGCCAATGACTCAATAACTAGCGCCGATTTTAAGTAGAACTCAGATGCAAGGGTGGAGCAGATATTGTCAAACATTTAGAAGAGGGGTTCCCATGCAGGAGATTTGCTATCCTAACTTCCAGTTAATTGTCCAGCATAAGATTTCCTTTCATAGCTGCTAATATTATGATGATCAGATTGTAACAGTATACCTCAGCTCTATATCTTAAGGATTCCACTGCATTTTTAGTGAGCAAAGGAAAAGGAGCAATGAAATTCGAGCCACCCTTGTTGTCATCTTCTACTTCCCCTAATGTAGCTTTGATCTCTTCAAAAACCTCCATCTCATCTTCTGAAACCTGAGAAAACAGTACAAATATTCATTTAGTAAATACACAAAAGACCCTACAGGTAACAAAGAAATGACTTTCCACAAAATTGCAGTGTTAGACACGGACCACATGACTTTTTCCTTTTGATGCTAAAATCATTTTTCTTCACGTTGTACTCATATCAAAAGTTTCTGACGACAAAGTTGGTTATGTCTATAAATAAGGTGTTCTCCAACTAATTGCTCTTTTGGTATATACTCGAAGGACATGACAGGGTAACAAGGAAATGACTTTCTATAAACCCACAGTATTAGAAATAAATAACACGATTTTACTAATATCAGATATTGATATATATTTATCTTCAAACTGTTTGTGTATGAGGAATTTCTGAAGAGTTAGACATGAGTAATACGATTCTTTCGAAGTTACCGCTAAAAAAAGGAAGAATCTTGTTATTTGCATATTTTTAAACAAACTTACAAGAGAAACAGATGAACCAGTATTATACGCTCTCCCAGTACGTCCAATTCTATGGACATATCCAGCAGCATTAAGAGGCATTTCAAAATTTATAACCTGCAACAGCACAAAAGAATCAGGTCAAAATTTGCTGTTACAATTCCATAGTTTAAAAGAGTAATGCCAGGTATAAAAAATTGTAAAACATATCGAAAAATTGAACTGTCCAGTAAAGTTGCATACCGTGTACACATTTTTGAAATCAATTCCTCTTACAACTCCAAACTCAGAGTCCAACTTTGGCTTCGGATGCCTTTTAGATTTTCTGGATGTGACCTGAGTATCATCATTGGCTTTCTCCTTCTCTTTCATCTGGCTGTCGTCTGTTGCTATTAAGTAATCAAACAATCCCGCATTGAAATGCTGCGAAGTACACATTTGTCAATCCAAACTATCTAAACAACGACAATCAAATTCAACTTATAGAAGATAAAATGTAAAACAAAACTGGAAACGATGAAGAATAACTAGTGTAGACAATCTTCGTCTCAAAAATGCTTCTCGAGGCTACAGTATCATAGTCTGAGGCCTAGGTAGGGTCTCCAAGTTAAATCATGACTCTTGTAGGTGAGTCAGCATTCAGAAACAGCATTATTAGTCAAACTAAACCTTTTCTAAATAAGAAAAATATATAGCTAAATATCAGTTTTAGCTTTTAACGCCAGCACCAATTTGAGGCCATGACTCTCGCCTTTTCATCCGCCCCAGCATGTTTAAAAATAACGAGCATTGAAAATTTGATGCACTTTAGAATGCAATATATACGAAGGCATTCTTTTTCAGAGTGAGATATGCACACAAAGCATAATGTATGTTTTAGACAACTGTAGAAAGCCACAATGAAATGATGAATATCTTGACCTTTTTAACCCAAAACACCAAGACTGAACTTCAAAAATTCCCTCAGACACTCTTGGAGGAATTGTGCATTCCTTATATTGGAGCTCACATGATCAAGTTCATCGATATCTAGGTCCCCAATCTGAACTATTACTTGTGTCGTCTACCTATCTCATTTATGCCTAACCTAGCCACACCTTTTAACAGCTAATGAAAGAACCTCAGAATCACCGTTTGCAAATATATTTAATAGCTAGTTTACTAAATAGGCATGTAATTCCGCTTCCAAATATTTGCAAGCACAAATAAAGACACTACGTAACATACCTCAAGGATGTGCAGACGTGAATTCTGCGGCAGCTCAGCATTTAAAACAGCTGTTTTGATTCCAAACTGTGACAATAAGCGGCTGAGTCAATTATCACCAGAGAAGTGAACAAAATGTATCAACAAAAAAATAAGTTTTTTTGCTTTTGGAGTAGATTTCACCTTACCTGTTCTAGAAAGAGCTTCAGTCTGAAACCCATATCAATAGTATTTACGAAAATAAGAATCTTTTTATGAACAAGTTCCAACTTCAAGAGTGACAGCATATAGAGTTGCTTATCACGAGTACTGCATGAAATCTGACACCATAAGATGTACAAGATGAGTTTTAGGTTCATCTTCCTGTGTGGCATATCCGTATCTCTTAAAAAGAAATAATAAACTACTGGCTCACCCAGAACTGTTGAACGTTTTTTGGAATCATCTCATCCTTGACATCTCCAACTTCAGAAAGAGTCAAAATAACTGGACTGTTCAGCACAAGCTTTTTCAGCTTCTCAACATCATCACTGCCAAGATTCAAGTAAACAAAATAAAAAAATTGCAATATAGCTAAACATGTATATTTATACATACTAAAAAAGTCTGGTCAGTAGAAGCAGTAAAAAAACTGTATAATCACTACCTCCGTTTCTGAAAAAGAGTTACTATCACTTTTTCATTTTAGTCTAAGCGCCAGCGGAGGGAGTATAATATATGTGAGTAAGTGGGCAAATAAAAATTCGCAAGAGACCAGTAGGAGACTGGACCAAAACCTTAGAAAAGCAAGACAGTTAATGCAGAGAGAAATTTTTTTTGACAACACACCTTGAGGTAGCAGACATAAGAAGGCATTGACAACGACGAGGAATATGAGGAGTTAGGGCTTTCAAGTCATCTTCGTAACCATATGACAAAAGAAGGTCTGCCTGGAAACAAACATATTGAATACAGGATTTTAGAAGCTACTAAATCATTGTACAGGGTGATACACCATATCTTGCAATACTACCAGAAATTAAAGTTCCAGAATAACCATTAGGGCTTCAACACAAATGCTTTTGTAGAATGACTAATCACGATAGCAATTGTGTAGAACTGTAGATGTCAAAAGAGCATGGCCAATTTCTCAAAAATTAAACGCGGCATAAGTTTGGTGATCTACCAAGAAAGAAAAAAAGTTGACCCGACTGTATAAGACCTTGAATGAAAGTTCAATTTAAAATATATATTGAATCACATTCATAATGAAACAGCATTACACAGCACACAGAAAAAACATGAAAAACTAAGAAACTAAAATGTTCAGACTGCAATTAAAATTGTACCTCATCGAGTACTAGAAGCTGAAGGGATTCCTGGATTGAGTTTGTTTTGAGGGCATCAGATGACAAGCACGTCGAAATGCAAGCTGGGGTTGAAACCAAGATATCCGGGGGGCCTGCCAACGCTGCACGCTGCAAACCAATTACATCACATCAATCAAACAAGTTCAATCTCAATTTAAGTTTCATTTGTTTATACACATGCCAGGCAACCTAGAGTTGTGAACTTGAACATACCAAGTCTTTACCAGACATACTGCTTGTCACTTGAACAACTTTCATTTGTACTTTACACGCCGCAATTAAAGACAACACCTCTTCGTAAACCTAATCACGAACAGTACAGGCACATTTCAGAACACAATTTCACGATAAAAAACAGTAATTAACCATAACCATAAAGACTAATGTAATAAATAACATGCCTGTTGACATAGTTCACGAGTAGGAACCAAAATCATTGCACTTGGAGCAGTGTTTTTACTAGCCCCAGTATCAGAAAATAGCTTCTGGAGCAAAGGAAGTAGATAAGCATAGGTTTTCCCAGACCCAGTTTTAGCTCGAGCTACAACATCTTTACCTTCCTACATATACAAAATTAATCCTAGAGTGAATATATTTTTAGGTTTTAATCAAAATTTAAATAAATGTATCAGGAATTACTTACCAGAATCAATGGGATTCCTGAAATTTGGATTGGAGTTGGTTTATCGATACCCTTCTTGTTTAAGGCACTTATTAGACGAGAGTCTAAACCAAGTTCTTCCCAGGTCTTTACTTCTTCTTCTTCATCATCTTCTTCTTTTATCTTCTCATTCTGTACATTTTGTTTGACATCAGCCATTATAACCAAAGCTGAAACTGACTAAAATTTCTTGATTTTTCGATTGGAAAGACAAAAATGTTTTACAGATTACAGTGGAGAAGAAAAAAAAGAAGATTTGTAGTGAATATATTAGGGTTTAACGGAGTGGGAGAGAAATTTTAGGGTTTATCAAAGATATTTGTGTCCAATTTTCAGATGGGTCGACGTATGAAACTAAGAAACATTTGGGCTTGGGCTTTAGTGTTAACTTGAAGTCCAGTAGAGACTTGGAACGTGAATGAACGATTCAGTTTTTTAGGGGTGGGCGCATGGTCTTTTTGGGCCTGCTGGATTGTTCTCATCTAGGATACTCATCAAAGCAATTCCAATGGGCATTGGTAAATCTGTCGATTTGCTATATCAGGTGGATAGGTAAACTGCTTTTCTGACAGTGGAAATTTGTTAAGCGGCTTAGTTAGAACCAATCGTACCAGGTTGGGCCGATCGTCCTAATCGGGTACGACAACGACTACATTATAATTTCACCCCAACGGTTATATTTTCTTTTACCTATATAAATTTCTTTCATTCACCAATTTTAAAAACACTTAACTTCTATCAATTTTATATTTTTAGAAAAAAAAATTATAATTTCTTCAACATATTAGTAGTTTTCAGTTGTTTCATTCATTATAAGGATCCTAATTTGGATAATGGAAAAATGCAAATGTTAGAGAAAATATGGCTCCAACAAGCTCAGGGAATTATGTAGCAGTTGGATCAAATGGATGAAGATTCGAAAGACGAAAGAAGGACGATCAACGCTATGATATAATGATACGCATGGCAAATACCACGTGCTCCAGAACCAAGAATCGTATTGACAAGAAGATGGACGTGGAGATATCGAGAGGAAGGAAATTAACGAATGATGCGTGACTATTTTATTAATAGAAGTGTGTACTCTGATAAAGATTTTCAACGTCGTTTCCGCATGCCATAACACTTGGTCATGCGGGTTATTGGAGAGCTTTGTCGGTTAAACCCTAAATTCAACTATCAAATAGAGAACCGGTTTAGACCCAGGTACAAGTACCGGTTCTAGCTTAGAACCGAGCCGAAAAAACCATCTGTCGTAAACCTTTGATTAAAAGTTACATTATTAATCCTAGTTGTTTATTCCTAGATTAGAATAAATTCTTAAATTACACCCTCACTTACTCGATCGAGTTTAGTTTCATTTCTTCTCTTCTTCTTCTGTTCTTCATCACCACCACAACGATACCACCTACACCACCACTATTTCGTCACAACCACCACCACCAATACCACCTTCTTCTTCTACTTCTTTTCTTTATTTTTTTACTTCTTCTTCCTCCTTTTCAATTTATAACGAATTTTTTGTGTATTTTTTTCTCAAGGGTTTTGTTTGTGAGATCGATTGTGTGGATTTGAGGTTCACCTACTTAACAACGACAGGTAATGAATTAATGTTTCATATGATTTAGGTTTCAGTTTTATTATTTCAATAGGGTATAATACCTTAAGCTTTTCAATTAGAGGTTTCTAGTCCAAAACCCTATTGTAACTTCTTCGTCCTTCTTTATGTTAAGGGATTTGCACCGTTCTGATGCATACAGTTGGAGGGCTTCAATTGTTCAAACCTTCTTCTTGTTCTCGGTACTTTTTTCTCTGTGGTTGTCTTTGAATTACATGTGTGTGACTAGGTTGTATTTTTTCTATATGGCTTCTATTATTTCAAACCTTCTTCGAGAGATTCAATAAAAGATAGTCATAGTACTCACTATGTTTTGGTTGTTTCTTATCACGACCTCTGTGCTGATTTCCAATATGTAGCTTATGTTACTGCCATTTTATTATATCCTTTTTATATTGTCTGCAGTGATTTGTGATTTAATTATGAGTCTGATGAGATTGTTTCTATAGTATGTGCATCAATTGTTGTTGATGCAGAGGAAATGTTTCACTACGCTTATAATTCCCCAGTTCTTATTACTTATTGAATATGCTCAAATTGTTTGATGTTTATCATCTCCGATTAGCAATTTTATACATCAAACTGAATCCCTTGTATCTGATATTTGGTCACAGTTGTAACCTGACAAAGTGAGAAGAGTGATGAATCTGATGACTGTGAATCATGGAGAACTTTAAGTGTGAGTAGTTTATGTATCTCATTCACATCCATATCCTACTTTCAGTTGTCTGACTGTTAATTATATTTTGCATTGTTAATGTTGGGTTTTTAGTATAATCACCTAGTCACTGTAAGTTGTACATGGCGGGTAAAACTTTGTGGACACTTTTCTACATACTTAAACATGGAGAAGATTTAAGAAATGGACTTTGTAGCCTATTTGAAACTATTTACACATTGAAAAGAACTATCTCAAGTTTGTCAACATCATGGGTGATTTGCTTAGTCTTGTATCATTAAGATATATCCCCGTACTTTTTTCAGACATTCTGAGGCAGTCGAAGCAAGGTTTCTGCGAGCATCATACAGTTCATTCATTGACGTTCTTACACTTACAATAGATCAAACTATTTGGGTTAAACTCAGAGGATTAAATATGCTTTTAATAGATTAACCTATTTGGATTAAATATATTGTTGATGTTTTGTACATCTTTAGTTAATTGGCAAGTACCATGCTTTAAGCTTGCCATCTGAACTTTCTGTTAAGCATTGTTGTTTTGCTATTCATTATATATTGTTTGTGTTGATGATGTAGAGATTTGGGAAATCCAATGTTGTGTGGTAATCTGGTTCATGTTTTAGCAAATCTTGAACACCTACAATATCTGTAAATATTCTGCAAGAAGCACTGAATTTTATTTGTTAGTGATAGGCTGATGGCATTAATATTCTTTTTGGTAGTTAGTAAAATGAACACCAGTCAAGTGTTTTGTAGTTCTTTTTTCTTTTTCTTTGTGTGTGTGTGTGTGTGTGTGTTAAGAAGTGTTGTGTAGTTAAGTCATGGAAGTTACATGTAAGCCAAGTACTATTATCAATGTTATGTGTTTTCTAGTATTTTATGTTGTACTTTGAAGTTGGAACAGATTCCTGGATTGTATGGGACTATGGATTGTGTTTGTGTATGGACTATTTGTGATTGTGTGGATTGAACAGGTAAAAAATTCAGAAAAAAAACAGGAACAAACACTCAGGAAGTTCGGTCCGGGACGGGTAAAACCGACCCATGAATCATATTTTGTATTACCAAAATACCACAGGTACAGAATCGGAACCGGACCAGGACCGAACCGATCAGATAGGTACGGTTTCAGAACCGAACCGACCCTGATTGGGAAAGGTACCGGTTCCAAAATAGAAAACCTTCCTTAAGTCGTTACAGGTACTCGGGATTCTAAAGAACCGAGCCGAACCGCCCTTTGTGCAACCCTAATCCTAACCATAATCTATATAACTAATCTAATCTAATTAATTAACTAAACTAATCATGTATTAAGACTAATCAAATGGGGGTAGTTTAGCCATTTATAAAAGTATATGGCTAAGGGGTTCGAGGAATTACTTTTCGGTAACCCTATTTTGTCTTTTCCTAAATTTTCCTATTAATTTTTTAAGCCCCAAATTAAGCCAGATTGTTAAATTGTTCACAATGTTTGAATATCATTTATGTTTTGAGATATTGTCTTCATTTGTTGCAAGGATAAAATAGTGATTGGGAATGAATGTTATATTAGAATCATGTGTAGGTGCTAGGATATATGATATTTAGTAATTCTAAAATTGGGAATTGTGATTTTTTTATTTTTTTTAATAATAATTCAAAATTTTGGAACGTTTATATGCGTTGCTTTAATTATTTTATGAGTTGCTTTAATTCTATATTTAAGCGTCGCTAAATAAATTAAGCTACACATATATGCGTCGCTTTAATTATTTAAGCGACACTTTTAGGCGTCGCTATATGCGTCTCAAATATTAAGTACGCAGGATTTGTGACACTTATAAATGTTGCTTAAATTCAAAGCAACGGAAGTAGATGTCTCAAAATAGGTGATTTGGGGTAGTGTATACCTAGCAACGCTTGCACCTCTATATCCTTTGGGCATCTCCATTCCATCGCATACGAGCTTGCGTATCTCCAAGCTTGCACATCTCACCAAACTTGTGTATCTCTCTAAGCTTGGGCATCTTTCCAAGCTTGTGCATGTCTCCAAACTTGTGTAATTCTCCAAGATTGTGCATCTCACCAAGCTTGCACATCTCTCCAGCGCCATACTTCTACCTAGTCTGCGCATTTCCTACCTTGCACGGCCAAGCCTTGGGAATCACTTGCGCGGACGTGCCTTGAGCACCTTTGCATCTTCAAGCTTCGAGCATCTATTGCATCTCAAGGCTTCACACGTTGCTTGCACGACCAAGCCTTGAACATACTTGCACGGTGCTGGGATTATCCCAGCGCCAAACTACTTCTAGGTCCTAGCCTAGTGTTGGTGTCCAATTGTCGTAGCCTTCGCAGTATTTTCCTTAACACTCACATGCATATTCTTTGGTATTCATATGTGTCACTCAATTCCCTTGGCTACTAGTTGCTTTAATTTATGCACCAAGCTACTGATAGTTATTAATCGATTATTCTTACTAAATGGCTAACACCTGACATATTTTACGAACAAGGTTCAGCGGTGCTATCCCTGCACATAATTAATGAAGATATGCACCAAATACACACCAAGATGTTATCTTTTACAAAGTAATGCCACTAGCAAAAATCACTCACAGAGGGGTCCCACGAACCTATACGAATAACTTATCATGAGCTGATACTTTCTGCAAAAATATACCACAGACTTGCATCATTCACTAAGTAAACTCCATCTGTAACCAAGTTTCACAGCTAGAAGTTCTCTGATCAATGCCCCACACATCAAAGACCTCAATAACTAAAATAGGGTTCAATGGCATCATGTTTCTACGAGAAATGGTTCCTAACTTCTGGCAACGCTCACAAGCAACACAATAATTGTGGGTGTCTTCTTAGCATTAAAGTGACCCTCAAAAGCATGACCATGACAAAAGGAAATAATACTGTTTTGGTCACTCTCGGTGATACATCTCCTAATAATCTGATCTGGACAATACTTAAACAGATAAAGATCGTCCCAAAAGAAATGCTTAACCTCAGCTAAAAACCTAGAACGATCTTGTTTACCCCAATGTATAGGAATTCGACCAGTAACAAGATAGTTCACTATATTCGCAAACCAAGGTAATTGGGAAATAAAAAAAAGTTGTTCATCATGAAAATTATCTCTCACAGGAGGGGAATCATCAGGGGAATCAACAACAAGCCTAAACAAGTGGTCTGCTATTATATTTTTGCACCCTTTTTGTTTCTAATTTTTAGAGAAAATTCTTGTAACAAAAGGATCCATCTAATCAATCTAGGTTTAGTATCCTTCTTGGAAAGAAAATACTTCAAAACAGCATGATCAGTAAAGACTACAACTTTAAAACCTAAGAGATAGAATCTAAACTTGTCCAAGGCAAAAACAATGGCTAAAAATTCCTTCTATGTAGTAGTATTGTTCAGTTGGGTACCATTTAGGGTTTTTCTAGCATAGTAAATCACATGCAATAATTTGTTTTCACGCTGACCTAAAACAACACTAATGGCATAATCTGAAGCATCACACATGATTTCAAAGGGTAGATTCCAGTTAGGTGCCTGGACAATAGGGGCGGTAGTGAGGAAAGTCTTAAGCTTCTCGAAAGCCTCTAAACAAGCATCATCAAAGAAAAACTTAACATTTTTTGCAAGCAGATTGCAAAGAGGTCTAGAATTCAAGCTAAAATCCTTAATGAATCGACGATAAAAACCCGCATGCCCTAAGAATGATCTAATATCTCATACGGTTTTGGGAACTGTAAAGTCTTAATAAGGTCAACTTTGGCTTTGTCTACCTCGATACCCTTAGAAGATACGATATGCCCTAAAAACATTCCTGATCGAACCATAAAATGGCATTTTTCCCAGTTAAGCACTAAATTCTTTTCCTTACACTTAGTCAACACTAATGTCAAATGATGTAAGCATTCATCGAAAGATGACCCAAATACTGAAAAATCATCCATAAAAACCTCTAAAAACCGTTCTATCATGTCATAAAATATGCTCATCATAGAACGCTGAAAAGTAGCGGGTGCATTACACAACCCAAAAGACATGCGTCTATATGCAAAGGTACCAAAGGGACAGGTGAATGTGGTTTTCTCTTGGTATTATGAGGCAATAACAATCTGATTATAACCAGAGTAGCCATCTAAAAAGAAATAATGGCTATGTCCAGCTAATTTCTCAAGCATTTGATCGATAAAAGGAAGGGTAAAGTGGTCCTTCCTTGTGACCTTATTCAATTTTTTATAGTCAATATAGATACGCCATCCCGTGGTCATTCGGGTTGGGATTAACTTATTGTTATCATTCTTGACTACAATGATACCTGATTTCTTGGGAACAACCTGAACGGGGCTGACCCACTTATTGTCTGAAATGGTGTAGATAATACCCGCATCTAACAACTTAAGCATCTCAGTTCGAACTACTTCTTTCATGTTAGGGTTTAGTCTACGTTGCATCTCCCTAGATGGTTTGGTGTCATCCTCTAAATGAATCTGATGCATACAAACAGTATGACTTATACCCTTAATGTATGCTATGGTCCACCCTAAAACTTCCTTATTGTCTTGAAGTGTATTCACTAACCTACTTTCCTGATCACTATCCAAATCAGAGGCTATAATCACAAGCAAAGTCTCATATGGGCATAAAAACACATACTTCAGGGTATCTGGTAAATATTTTAGGTCCAACCTATGAGTCTCTTCTAAAGAAGAAATTAAGGTAGGACTAGAAACTGGTAATGGTTCGAACTTATTTTTTCCATATATTAGTATCTAACACGAGGGTAGAATCTAACAGAGCATTCACTTGATCAATGGTGTTATCATCGCCAAAATCTAAGCCAATATGGGACACACAACTCTCTAATGGATCTTCGGATAATATGTTTGGTAATGACTCCTGAACTAAAGTTTCTATCATGTTCATCTCTTCAAAGCACGCGTCATCTAGCTCAAGGGGTTGCTTACTAACATTGAAAATATTCAGCTTAATAGTCATATTACCAAAAGATAAATTCATAATACCATTCCTACAGTTAATGATCGCATTAGATGTAGCTAAAAATGGGCGACCTAATATCACATATGTCTGGTTCTCTGGGTCAGGGACATGTTGGGTGTTTAAGACAACAAAATCCATAGGATAAATAAACTTGTCAACCTCAATAAGAACGTCCTCGATAATGCCACGAGAGATTTTCACAGACCTATCAGCTAACTGAAGTGTTATCTAGGTAGGTTTTAGCTGACCAAGTCCTAGATGGAGGTACACATGGTACGGGAGTAAGTTCACACTGGCTCCTAAGTCAAGTAACGCCTTCTCTACACGGTAGATACCTATTGTGCAAGAAATGGTAGGGGAACCTGGGTCTTTGTAATTAGAAGTTGTGTTGTTCTGGATGATCGAACTTACATGACTAGCTAAGAAGGCTTTCTTTTGTACACTAAGGTTTCGTTTTCGCGTACAAAGATCCTTAATGAACTTGGCATAAGTAGGAATCTGCCTAATTGCTTCTAATAAAGGAATATTAATGTTGACTTGCTTAAAAATTTCCAATATATCATTAAAATTTGATTCCTTCTTTGTTGGTACTAGCAGTTGTGGGAATGGGGCTCTGGGCATAAAATCGTGCTTAGCAGAAAACGCATTGGACTCTTTAGAGACTTTATCAGTCTCTTCAGCTACTGGCTCAGAAGGGTAAACTACAACATATTCACTATCATGCATGGTTACCTTTTTGTCTACCACTTTACCATTCCTAAGGGTTCTAATAGCATTCACATGATTTGATGATTTCTCACCAGTAGAAACTTCATGAACTCCTCTAGTGTTGGATTATGTCTGACTAGGAAACTTACCTTTTTTTCTCTCTTTCAAAGACTCATTTATCTGACTAACTTGGATTTGTAAATTGGAAATAGCATGATTGTTAGCCTGTATAATCTTAATATTAGCTTGTAAAGTTCGGTCAACCGGTTGCTGAAATTTTGCAGTGTTCTGAGCTAATATGTTGAGAGACTCTTCTAAACTGATCTTCCAATCGGAAGGATTTTGAAACTGTGTTGGTCCTGAAGGATTCTTAGTATAACCAAAACCTGGGGGAACCTGGGAATTAGTAGACTGACCTTGATTCTGGCCCTTAGACCAGGAAAGGTTAGGATAGGTTCTCCAACCAGGGTTATAGGTTTCTGAATATGGGTCAAACCTCTGACGGTTATCAAATCTAGTGTTATTGTAAAGAGCATGGGCTTTCTCTTCAATAGTCTGTCTTTCCCACAATGACTTGGGCTCAATTCCACAACTATATTGACTCAATTCTAAAACTTCTAACCTTTTTGATATAACTGTTATTTTCGCATCTGATTCAAAAGATCCTTCTACTCTATTGACACTACCTCTGTTCAGTAAAAAATTTCTCTGGGGTTCCCTACTACATTTCATTGTTGGTTTTTTTTAGCGATTTCATTCAAAAATGTTATCGCTTCATCAACAGTTTTACTATCAAACCCACATGTACACAAAGACTCGACCATGGTCGTCGTTGGACAATCTAGCCTTTCATAGAGGATTTGAACTAGTCTAACCTTTATAAACCGTGATGAGGACATTGTATCAATAAATAATTGAACCTCTCCAAATACCTATACAAAGATTCTCCCTCTGGTTGCACAAATGTGGAAATCTCTTGCCTAATAGATGATGTTTTGTGCCTAGGGAATTTTTTTGAGAAGAAGGCAGCGAGAAGAAGGCAGCGGTAAGATGTTCATATGTTTCGATGGACTCAGATGGTAAAATATATAACCATGATTTGTCCTTGTCTCTCGGGGGAAAAGGAAATAATCTAAGTTTCAAAGCTTCATCAGTCAAGTTGTGAACTCTTAGGGTGCTACATATTTCTTCAAATTACCTAATGTGAAAGTATGGGGTTTTCATTCTCTTTTCCTAAGAAGATTGGGAGCATATGTATGGTCTCAGGTTTCAACGCATAGTTTTCTTTAATTGCAGCTAACCTGATACATGATGGACGAGAAGTCCTAATGGGATTCAACAAATCTTTTAAAGTTGTCATTTCTGGCACTATCAAATGACTAGGAATAACTTCTTCACACAGTGTCAAGTTTCCAGAAACATGGCTCTCTAAATAAGAGTCTTCGATACCCTCGTTTTTCAGAAACAGAACTACTAGGCATGTCACTAATCAAACAACCTAGAGTGTATCTTTTCCAAGCTCGCTCAGTGATGGTCTCGAGCAGTCTTGGCATACACTAGAAAAACTAGAAAAATAAAAATAAATCCTAATTGGAAGGAAGTTCTAAACAAACACAAGCAAGGCTGACTCAACCAAATCAATCTTATTAATTCTAGCAAAAAAAAAAAGCATGATGGCTCCACTTAGATTGTTTCTAGACAACTTATATTCTTCCAAAAGGAAACTAGTTACAGTTTTAGCAAAACTCTTGGACCGATCCAAATTAGATTAATTTGATCGAAGAGAAGCAGGATAAGCTCTATGGAGCTTGAATAACCCTACCTCTTTGGAAAACGTTTCCTTGGGTTACAAGGTGACACGAACCAACTTAAAATTAATCTTCCTGATCCTTGAGTTGAGCTAACAAAGTAACCAATGCAATCCTTTCGAATGATTTTCAAATAAGCTAGTTACCCTATCAGTCTTCTTTTCTAGTCAATATTTTAGGTTTAGGTTCACGTTTGGTAACGTGTTCCTAAAGCGGGCAAGAAGGATACGGTGATGAAATCCGAGCCCTTATCTTGTATGGCTAGTTCTTGCCCTTTAATAGAAATTAAATTCCGTATTCAGTTCTCAATATATATGCAAACGAAGGAATACAATAAACCCACTGACAGGAGATTCGTGGGTTGATCGAGTTTTACCTCCCGTTTCAAATGGGCGATGAACCGTTGAAGTCGACTCGGGCCACTGACTCCTGTGTCAGTGTACGAACTCAAGAGGCTGTGACAATATCGTAATTGTCGTCCTTCCATGTGCAGTTTATATTTAATACTACCCTTCCATAAGGTTTACAAATAATAAAGTCCAAAAATAATGTCCCAAAGTGTCCAAAAATAAAAGAAAATTACAAAAAAATAAAATAAAAAAAATTCTAATACAGTTTTCTAAAAACAAAAATAAATAAAACCCTAAAAATTAAATTAAATTAAACTAAAATAAAATCTTTGTTTTCTTTTTCGTTCTTTTAGCTTTAAGTGTAACTCCAAGTCTTTAATCACCAAAAATTTTGGCTCACTTTCTTTTCGTTCGTTCCAAAATCTTTAGCAAAAGAGAAATACCCAAAAACGTAAAATAGAACAAAATAAAAAAAATAAAAAAATAAAAATACTACTAAAGAAAAATAAACAAAACCAAAAAATAAATATAAAACTCTAAACCTAAAAACAAGTCCCCGGCAGCGGCGCCAAAAACTTGATCGTTTCAGAAAAGTGATAAAAATAGTTCGTTCACTAGGACTTGTGAAGATTTGTTTTAGACCTAATTTAAATACTAAACTAGAAAACTCAATTAAATGTTGATTCACGAATATAGAGAAAACTTAGGCTAAGGATTCCACCATTAACCAATTTTTAAGTGATTCAATTAATACCAATATAATCATGCAACTCACACATTCAATTTGATTCTAAAATATTGTCAATAAGTAGATTTTCAAAATAATAGTTGTAAATCAGAAGCATGGGACATCAAGAGTCCTAGACTAAGCATGAACCATCAAAAAAAATCACAACTATTTAGTAAAAATCATATAATCAATTTTAAATCATTGTAAAAATCATAAAAAGAATTGTAAAATTAATTAAACAAGAATTTACCACTTTATTATTGGAAAAATGGCTTCCTCCGTTGCCTCAATAATGGGGTTTAGCTCCTCATGATGTACACTTTCTCAAAATAATAATTTATAGATCAATGTGTTTACAAGAAAAAAAAAAACAGATTGACACAGTAAATCTGATACAGATATAAGTGACTCAAACTGTGTTTTCTGTGGTGGTGAGAGGTTAAAAGCCACTGCCAAGTATACGACTGATTCTGGGCGCTGACAATTATAAAAGAAAAGGTAACAGCAGTAAACAACAGTTCTGTGGATGATGTATGTTCTTCTTCTTTTTCACGAACAAAGAGGAACTCTTTCTAAATATTTTCTATTGATTCTTGATGCGTTTTTCTTCCTTCTCTTTGTTATTTATAGGATTAGTAAACCATAATAACCCTTCTTCAAGCGATAAGGACTCAAATATCAATCCAAAACCAACTCCAATCTTGTCTATCCAAAATCATAGAATAAATCTCTTTTCCGGTCACAATTTCGACTTCCAACCATTTTCACGGCATTAAACTCTATTTGTAACGTGATTAAACATACATAGAAAGTTTCTTCTTATTGGGATATCGAAACAACCTTTTAAATCCCATAAAATTCGCTTCCAAACTAACTCAGATAGATTCTCCGCGTAAAAGAAATGTTCCCGCCTTTTTTATGAATTTTGAATCCAAAAGGAGGGTGCCCTTATCACTATGGTGGGTGCCTTTAGTAATTTTTCCCGGGGATGCCTTTATCACTTTTTGAGCCAATTTTTTCGTAAAAGTTTATTTCCCAAAAAAATACATACAAACACATAAAATCATACAATAACTATAAATTAAGCACTGACAATACAAATAATTGAGAACAATTTAGACACAAAAATATGTCTATCACTAGGCTTAGCACTAATAGTGGCTTTACTTAATTAATTAACATTATAAGCATATTGCATGCCTAATCAATTAAATAATCAAAAGATTCATTCATGTGACTCAATCATCAAATCTACGAGATATCAAATATGTCACCGGGGGATACTCATTAGGGTATTGATCTGGCGGTTTACAGTCTGTGCGGTGTAACTGAACTCCCATGATGAGAAAGAATTAAGTCAAACGTTACTGGGTGAAGAGTTAAGGGGTGTTATGGTTTCTAGGATCCTCCATACAATTATGGGCACGATCTCAATCGCGTTCTCCACCTTTCCACCTCTCCACTTCTTACTAGATCAGAGTTCAACGCTAGAAATACATCACTTCATCTATTTCCGAAGGACATTCTAATTTTATCGAAGTACATCATACTATCATTAACAATTATATCTTCTCTACTTGAACTCAACTATAGAACTACATAGACTTATATTCTTCAACTAGAATTCATCACTCTCTGATCTCATCTTTCTCTGCTTCTCTCCCTACGACCAATCCTTCTCCTCCTTTGTGACCGAATCAAGGCTTGAAAGGATATTTATTAGTTTAGGCTAGCCTTATATGATATTGATCTCTCTATTCGTTATGATTTACCCTTTCACCCTTTTATCTGTTTTTATCCTAAAACAACATGAATACAATGTTTTTGTACCTCATGCTAGCAAGGTAAACAAAATTATGATGAAGTTGGATCCGTTGACATGGTTATTTTCACACCGTCTCATAATTTTGGTGTTAATTTTTGTTATAGAACACATATAACAATAATTTTGAGGTTAATTTTTTGATGATATGTTTCTCGTATAAAACTTTACATTCTTACCTAAAATTTAGTTTACTCGGATACTAACCTCACCATCAACCGATTTTAATTTCAACCTTTAGTTTGCAGCGACTGTTTTTCAAATAGTATTAGTATGTGATGATGTTATATGTTTTAGATGGTACTTATTTTTTACAAACACACCGAGTAATGTAAAAGGAACATATTACCAAAATACTGACTAAAAATTAATTATTATATGAGTTTTATAAAGAAAAAAATAGCGTTAAAATTGTAAATTAGTGTGGAATAACCATGTCAACGTATACTTCCCATGACCATCTAATTTGTTTTCGATTTACCGGAAAGAAAACACAATATTGTTGTCACACATTTTAAAACGTGTCCAAGTGACTTTATTTGGCATTAAAAATTTAGTTTGTGGGTTATAACCCCAAAGCTGTCACCATCTATATAAAAAAACTCCAACAAAATAAATTACCCATAAAAACCCCGTTTAATTTAATCTGTCTAAAATACCTTTATGAGTTATATTACGCCCAACAAACCTAACAAATCCACCCCACCCCAAGTGGAAACCAAATTCCAGATCTAGATTTAAAAAACAAAAACATTTTCTCTCTCTCTTCCACTCTTTCTCTCTGGTTTCACTACCACCAATCAGTAGCTCCACCCCACCACCATCCAGCACCACCACAACCAGCAACAACACAACCACCAACTAGCAGTATCACCAGCCAACGCCACCACCACCACCAGCAGCAACACAACCAACAACCACCAACTAGCAGCACCACCAACCACCACCACCAACGAGCACCTCCAACCAGCACCGCTACCAACGACCACCACCACCACTCACCATCACCAACCATCACTACCACCAACCACCAATATCACCAGCAACATTGGTTTCAACGATAAAAATTAGGCAGGAAAATGATGAAACCAAATTTGGTTTCAACATAAAATTTGCATTTCACCAACACAACCTCACGAAGAAACCAAATGTACCAAATTGAATAAACTAGGAAAATTATAGTTGAAACCAAATTTAGTTTCAACATAAACGTATTGTTTCATCATTAAACTTTGGTTTCACGATAAAAAGTAAACAAAAATCATATGAAACCAAATTTGGTTTCAACAAAACTTATTGTTTTCACCAACACAAAAATTGGTTTCAACGTTGTTTAGTTTTTGTAAAATTTGATGAAACCAGATTTGGTTTCATCATTTTTCTGACATTTCACCAACACAAAAAATGGTTTCAACGCTGTTCAGTTTTTGTAAAATTTGATGAAACCAAATTTGGTTTCATTTTTTTTATGACATTTCACCAACACAAAAATTGGTTTCAACGTTGTTTAGTTTTTGTAAAATTTGATGAAACCAAATTTGGTTTCATCATTTTTCTGACATTTCACCAACACAAAAATTGGTTTCAGCGTTGTTTTAGTTTTTGTAAAATTTGATGAAACCAATTTAGTTTCATCATTTTTCTGACATTTCACTAATACAAATATTGGTTTTAGCATTGTTCAATTTTTATAAAATTTGATGAAACCAAATTTGGTTTCATCATTTTTCTGACATTTCACCAACACAAAACCCTAATTTCGACAACGATGATGTATCATTATTTTTTAATGATGATTTTCAACGATGATAATCTGGAGGTGTTGGTGATGTTACTAGAGGATAGAAGGAGGAGGAGGGGGAGGTGTTGTTGGTGGCAGATCTGAACATGTAGTGGTGGGGGAGAAAAGATATGGAGGAGGAGGCGATAGGGGAGGATGAGGTGTTGATGATGTAAAATCTGGACATAGAAAGAGAAGGACGTGTTGGTGGAGGAGACGCGGGTGTTGTTAGTGGCAGATATGGATGGCGGAGCTACTGTTGGTAAACATAAAAGTAAAATAGAAAGAAAAGGAGGTGCTGGTGGAGGAGGCAAAGATGATGTTACTGTCGATCTATCTTTTCTCACTGGTTTGGAGGCGGCGGAGCTATTGTTGCTGCTGGTGGTGATGGTGGTGGGGAGGAGACGGAAGAAGAAGAAAGAAAAGGAAGAAAAAGAACCCGATGGTTAAAAGAGAAGGGTAAAAGTGATATTTTAACAAATAATAAAAACTAAATTTAAATATTATAAAAGAATTGAGAATTTTTATCTAAAATGGTTTTTATTTATAAGTAATAATATGAGAAGAATTTTTATATATTAAGCATAGTCATCTTGATTTTTTTTTCACTTGCTATGTTAAAAAATTATCCCCTCGCACCATTATGACGACGTATGATTAGAATCGACAGTTGGACACACTTACATTTTATTGTCTTGTTGCTATCAGTACACAATTCAAAACAAACTTAGCTTATTTTGAAATACTATTCCTTTTGGATTTGGTGGATTATTATTTGTTACATGTAAGTATCATCCTTATTATCGTCTACTACATTATCGTGTTCCAAATTGACATTTTCTCAATTTATACTTTCGAATGGAAATTAGAATCATTTTATTTGACTCAAATAAAGATGACTTATTGAATGGGTTAAAACCTTTTATTTGTTGGTGAAAGTCTTGTTTGAATAAAATAACCTTGATAAAGAAGACTTCAATCGCCACATGACCAGTTAAACTTCTACCAGAATAGCAAAAATTCAAAATTTGATGTCACTATTCTAGATTTTTTTCTTCTTCCATATTTTGTTTAAAAGTTGGCATTAGATAGATTTTTTTTTCTTTTTGAAAATAAGTATCATCTATATTATTATCTATTTCGGAAAAAAATTTCCATAATTTATAAAGGAGAATACTGTGAATCCAATACTAATAAGGAATTACCATCCAATTGATCCGATGATCAAGATCTTTTATGATTTATTTGTCCCATATAAAATAGTATCATCACCACAAGTAATTATATTTTTTTTTTATGAATCGTGTAAATTTCAATCACTAAATGACCAATAAACTTTCAAAGTTAAAACATTCTTGATTCTTCTACTAAAATTGCAAAAATTCAAATTTGGTCACTATTCTAGATTGTTATTTTCGATCTCTCTGTTGAAGTGTTGGCATCCACATACCACTAGAGTCCCAAACACCTCTGGAGTTTAGTAAGTTATGCGGGTACATGACAGAGTTTTTTTTCCCATGTACACTTAAATCACATCTCAAAATCGCTAACAACTATTCAGAAATTAGCTGGAAATATTCTTTTTCTTCACTGATATTGAAATGTTGTTGGGCAGGCAAAGCATGTCATATTCAAACATTAGATTTGGATGGTTCTGAAAAAAAGAACACGGACAATACTACACTAATATTAAAAACTAGTCTTAAAAGTCATTCACGTGTACTTTTCATTTGTAAATAAATACATTTGAGTATGCAATGAATAAGAAAAACTAAAATAATTAATGAAAATGATTCACCCACGAAAGTTTATGTCAAAATTTGTTCTAAGAGTGATTTCATCGTGGATTTTTTTTCTTTTTTTTTACAAACCGGAATAGATTAAGAGATTAATTTAGGGTGTTAGAAAGTCGACCTACATCTGAAGTAGAATCATCTTACGTGGAAGGGGGATCTTCCTAGGATAAGATTTATCTACTGGTAATACATGTTCAATATATTGAGGGGGAATCACTTCCCAGTCTATAATACAAAAGAAAAATTTAGCTTTCTTTGCTAGAATGTCTGCTGAATTATTTGCCGATCCCGAACAAAGTTAAATCTATAGAAGTTTTGATAAAGGATGATGATTCTTCTAGTTTCCTCCAAAATTAACTGACTCTGCCAATATATCAGAGCTTGTTTCCCATTTAGATAATCAAAAACCTGCTTGCAGTCTCCTTCTATGCTGAAATTGGTAATGTTTTCCTCTTTTGTCCATTATACTGTTTGCCAGATTCCTACTGCCCCTGCTTCTTCAGGTTCATCTGTTGAGGATGATCTTGCTCTTCCCTTTTTAAAGCTACTTGTATCTCATCCTGTTGCTCTCTCACATTTTCTTAAAATCTAAAATCTACGGATTCATATAAAAGGCTTACCATCTACCAAAAAGTAAAATAAAAACATATAAAAGGCTTACCCGAAATCATCGAGTGTGGATTATGCCTGGTGGGCGTAGGAACACTCGATGATAAGCCGTCTCGCATTTCCTCAAAAGACATCATGTTAATGAGTTTTAAATGCAGGAGCACCATGTCTCTTGGGAAAATACTTGACAACTAAGAAGTAAATACATAAGATATCAAACCCTAGGATTGCAATCGAAATAATGGATTTATTGGGTTGTTCTTCATTCTATAGTGGTGCGGTGATAGCTAATGCCCAACCTACGCCCCCATGCTATAGTGGGGACTATATGTTCATTTTGCTCCTAGAACGTTTGAAAAGACATCAACGGGTTGCTTATTTTTTTTTTCGGACTTATTTGATTTGTCTGGATCTGATTTATCTGAATCTAACTTATTGCATTTGAATTTGACTCATTATATATGAATCAAAAGTAATAAAATAGTTGAGCTATTAAAAAATAAGAATAATCCAGATAGATATATGTCACTGTCCAACGAATCAGGTACAAATTGATACCTGACCAAAATATCTCCGAATCAGATATATTATATATGAACTGAATCAGATCTCGAATCAGACATCAAAGATATAAATAAACAAACAATCTTATTAAGATTGCGAATCAAATCCATCCAAACAAACATGGTATAAGTCTCCCAAATCGTGATATATGGCCATTGTTTAGATTAACTCCATAAAAATCCTCCTAAAATGTGACCCAAACCGCACCTTAATCAAAAATTCTAGAAGGCAGAGTACATGTACTTGCTAGAGTAAGCAATGAACAGACGCCACCTCACAAACCAAACATCACCCCCACCAGACCAGACTGGTCATAGGATATCCGTGATGTACTTTATCATAGGACCACTCGCTCTTCATCATCAATGACAGTTGGTGGTGAAATCATAGACAAAAATATGGAACAATCAGTATATTTTACCTACCTAAAGTAAACTCAACCCACTATCACCTAAAACTAGAGTAATGTTTGTCTGAACTGAAAACTTGATATGACGATAATACCCATAGCATTGTGTGTAAAATCGAGGTTATTTTGGATAATCCAAGTACCAGAATGCAGAATCGGTCTTCCATTTTTCTCTCCAAAAAATGAATGAATGAACAAAATTACAGTAATTTTTTTTTTTTAAAAGTAAAAAAGAAAAAGAGAAAAAAAGGAAAAAGGAAAAGAAAAAAACAGAGAGGAACCCCATTTCATTATCATCATCTGTACTTTTTCTCTGCTGTGTGTTCAGATTGGTGGGTCTCTGCAAATAATGGCAAGATTTTGAAATTTCCATTAAAAAACTAGGGCTGACGTTTCTTTTTTCTCTTCTGAATTTCATTTTTAAAAGTACTAAATTTAAGGTTTTCAATAAATTATTTAATTTCTATCAGAAAATAATTCTTCACATTTTCAAAGATTGATTCCTATGAAACCTTCTATTTGATTAAAAAAAATCAAATTTTTCATAAAAAAATTCTCTTTTTTTTTCCTTTCAGTACCACCTTGAAAACGTACCCTGTTTTTTTTTTTATATATAACGAAAATTAAGATAGAAACCAACAGACACAAACGTGTTGAGCTGTTAATAATCCACCCCTCCTTCTCTCTATTTCAAAGCTGTATTTGGACTCATCTCTCTATACCACCTTCCAATCTCCATATACATAACAAATAAAACAACTTCTCTTTTCTCGCTCTCTGGGTTCTTTCCGAATGTCGATATGAGTACAGAAACATAGCTCCGCATAAATCCCCACGCGTCTCCCAACACTTATCTCTTCCATTTTTTCAGTTTCATTATTTGTATCTCTGGGTTCTCTGCAGAAAATGAAAAGATCAATCAAATTTCAGGATAATGTAACGTGGGTTCTCTGAATTTGAGTCATTTCATAGTTCAAAATTGAAACTTTACGAAATTAAAGAAGAGGAATTTGTGTTTTTTTTGTGGGAAGAGATCGGAGAAAATGGCACCACCGACGTTCCAATGGTGGGAGAAAGAAAGCCATAGAGGGACGCCGGTAATAGTAAAAATGGAAAACCCTAATTATTCAATGGTTGAGATTGAAAGTCCAAGTGAAGAAGATGTTTTTCTAACACCAAATAATAGGAATGCAAAAGGTAGAGGTAAAAATGCAAAACAATTAACATGGGTTTTGTTATTGAAAGCTCATAAAGCTGTTGGATGTTTAACTTCAATTGGTTCAGCAACGTTCAATCTTTTCTCTGCAATTAAACGTAGAGTTCATTCAGGTAGAACAGATTCAGAAGAAGATGATGGAAATGATGATCATACCAAAAAGATTCATAATGATAATGCTAATGAAAATCAGACTGTAAAAAGCAGATTTTATTCATTTATAAAACTGTTTTTATGGTTTTCTCTGATTTTATTAGGGCTTGAAATAGCTGCTTATTTTAATGGTTGGCAATTTGAAGCTCCTTACTTGAATTTTCAGCAGCATTTTCATTTGCCTTCTTTTGAATTTGAAGGGGGTCTTTTTGATTTTGTGTACTCTAGATGGGTTTTTATAAGGGTTGAGTATTTAGCTCCACCTCTTCAGTTTCTTGCAAATGCTTGTATTGTACTGTTCTTGATACAAAGTGTGGATCGTTTAGTTTTGTGTTTAGGGTGCTTTTGGATCAAATTTAACAAGATTAAACCGATTCCGAAAGGAGAGATTGTTCTAGATGTTGAATCCAGTGGTGGAAGCACTGATAAAACTAATTACTTTCCTATGGTTCTTGTTCAGATCCCTATGTGCAATGAAAAGGAGGTAATTTTTTTTCAATCCCAATTGATTCTTTTACTATATCATAGTAATTTTATTTCTGCGGAACAAATGAATTTCATCTATGTGTGAATTTTAGTTGTAGGGATGAATTTTTAATGCTAGAGCTCTACCATCTTAGGCTGGCTCCATGTTTTTATATGCAAATGTTCATATAAACTTTGAGTTGAGATAATTCTTTTATTTATGGGGTTCGAGATTTTGATGAGATAATTTTTTTACTTATGGGGTGCGAGATTTTGATGTAATAGTGAAATACGGTGATCATTGATCAGGTATATCAGCAATCTATTGGTGCTGTCTGCAATTTAGACTGGCCGAAATCAAACATGCTCATTCAAGTACTGGATGACTCTGATGACCCAATTACACAATTGCTTATCAAAGAGGAAGTTCAAAAATGGCAGCAGGAGGGTGCACACATCATTTACAGGCATCGTGTGCTTAGAGATGGGTACAAAGCTGGGAATTTGAAATCCGCCATGAATTGTAGTTATGTCAAAGATTACGAATTCGTTGTCATCTTTGATGCCGATTTCCAACCTAACCCAGATTTTTTGATGAAGACAGTACCTCATTTCAAGGTACAGGGTGTTTTCTATGGTCTCTCGACTTCTCTACCAAGAATTGTGAATAACTTGAAGCATTATTGTCTTGTCATAGTTTCATTGAAACTGTTTTGTTGAATTACAGGACAATGACGAAGTAGCCTTGGTTCAGGCTAGGTGGTCTTTTGTCAATAAAGACGAGAACCTACTAACGAGATTGCAGTACATCAACTTGTCTTTTCATTTTGAGGTCGAACAGCAAGTCAATGGGATATTCCTCAATTTCTTTGGATTCAATGGAACCGCTGGCATTTGGAGGATAAAGGCTTTGGAGGAATCTGGTGGATGGTTGGAGAGAACTACAGTGGAAGACATGGATATAGCCGTCCGTGCTCATCTTCATGGGTGGAAATTTGTCTTTCTCAATGATGTTGAGGTATATTATTATACTTACATACCACTATGAGAACTTTGTATGAATTTCTTTTCCCTATTTCACCTGGGATTGCATATTGGTTTTGACTGCTGAATTTTCTCGTCTTCACAGTGTCAATGTGAACTACCTGAATCTTATGAAGCATATCGAAAGCAGCAACACAGATGGCATTCTGGTCCCATGCAGTTGTTTCGCCTCTGTTTGCCTGACATTATTCGCTCAAAGGTAATGTAACCATTCCGTCTATTTCTACCTCGCTTTACTATCTTCATTATTATAATGCACTTTCTCTTTTGGTTTCTCCTTTTTCAATACCGCATAAGCTATCATCTAAAAAACATGTTCTGCTATTGTAAACAAATAAGAATTTTACTTTTAACTTCTGGAAAATCATATCAAAATTCTTATTGCTGATGGCACCTGTTTCATTCTGCTTGGAAAAATGCAGATCAGTGTTGGAAAGAAGGCCAATATGATTTTCCTCTTCTTCCTACTAAGAAAACTTATATTACCCTTCTATTCCTTCACCCTCTTCTGCATAATTCTCCCCATGACAATGTTCATTCCAGAAGCTGAGCTTCCGTCCTGGGTCGTCTGCTATATCCCAGCCACCATGTCATTTCTCAACATCCTTCCAGCCCCCAAATCCTTCCCTTTCATAGTTCCTTACCTCCTCTTTGAAAACACAATGTCTGTAACCAAATTCAACGCAATGATCTCTGGCCTCTTCCAGCTTGGGAGTGCCTACGAATGGGTTGTCACCAAAAAGTCAGGTCGCTCCTCTGAGGGTGATCTTGTATCATTAGTTGAAAAAGATCCAAAGCACATTCGTGGTGTATCTGTGCCCAATCTCGATGAGATGGAGAAGGAAGAAATTCGACAGAAGCAACGAGTGTCTGAAAAGAAGAAGAAACACAACAGAATATATACAAAGGAGCTAGCTCTTGCTTTTCTTCTCCTCACAGCCTCTGCAAGGAGTTTGCTGTCTGCACAGGGTATACATTTTTACTTTCTTCTTTTCCAGGGGATATCTTTCTTAATGGTGGGTCTTGACCTGATAGGAGAACAGGTTGAGTAAGATGGTAACGTAGGAGAACTGAATTAGATAGAACAACAGAAGAATATGCCATGTGCAAATGATCCAAGTCTTTGAGAGAGAACAGGCGAAAATGCGGAAGGTGAACAAGATTTTGTTCTTGCATTTCACTCTCCCAAGTCACAAGGTTCGATATCAAAACCCTTTCCATCTCAATGGAGACCATTAAGAGACTTATATAGAAGAAAAATGGTAGGAACAACAGGAGGTTCGTATACTGGAGAACAAAGTGCTGTAAATACTTGACTTGCTGGGTTTTCTTTCAAATTTTCGTTTGGTTAATTCTTTTGTTTTTTCTGTGACAATTCTTTTGTAAGAAATTTTGTTATAAAAAACAGGGATTTTAGTTTTAGTTTAATTGCTCCCAAGGACAGCAGAAAATTGAAGAGGAGAAGGAGGAGGACATTGTGAAGGCCCACCCTTTCACTCTCAGTTGTGTTGATTTAGTTTTTAACAGTGAACATTCTTTTACTATATCTGTAAATGAATCTTAATTTGGTAAGTTCCTAGCCTTAACTTTTCATTGTTATTTGTCATGGTTACAGTTGTGCGACATCAATTTTCATTTCTGGAAAGTGAATAAATGTGCAGAAAATGTAAATGCTGTACCCAGGGATGATTTTTTAGGCAGTCTGCCCACTGTTCTCTCTCAAACAGCTGTTTATGGGTCTTAAATTACATAACAGTATCCCAGATTTATACATCATACCTTTCTGGCATTGTGAGTTTTGAGTATGAAGTATTTTACTATTCTTACCAAGAAGTGAAAAGGAAGAGTATGATATATGAACAGGAGGTGGTTGTTTCCAACTTAAAACTCTCACAGGACCACCATTTCCACATAGGGAAAGTGAAATTATAATCTTTGTACATCCTACAGCTGCTCACAAAAATATGCATAGGCACATGCCTACCAGTTTTGAAAGGCAGTATTTTACAGTGTCCCAAGACCCTACATGCTACACCCCTTAGTGAGGCGCCTCAAGATATGCACAGCTCAGCTGATAGAAAGATCAAGATTTCACTTCTCTAGCACCTGGTTGTCAACATTCCAAAATCCAAACCATCTCATTAATGAAAAATCCAAAATACATAAAAGCCCAGATTGTCATGTAGGTTATTATGGATCTTGAATGAATTACTCGTAGTTGTCATAGTATGAAACTCTTTTAAGTCGACAATGAAAAATTATACCCTGAAAATCTAGAGACAGAGGAGTTGACACATATCAATATCATTATGAATTCATGATCCCCATTCCTAAAAACCTGGAATTTGCAGGAAAAGATTGACCAAATAAACCTTCCATTAAATCCAAATGTAGATGAGTTTATCACAACTCTAATGTAGTAAAATTAAGAGACATGACTAAAACTTTATAGGTAAAGAATTCCATCAGATGCATACTGTATACACGTATTATAATATGAAATAGGGAGCTGCTGATGAATCTGATGGATTTTTCGTGATTGTCGTGGGCTCTTGGATGTTGGTTATTATGGTTGTGGAGGGGCACTGATCACCACGCACACACACAAGCACAAACAAACAAAGACTATAGCTAGTTACTAAAAGTTCCGTCCCTTTTCAATATGTGCTTGAGTTTCTCGTTTGCTGCAACAAGTTCAGCAGCTATTCCTGGTTCATTTGCAGAATGTCCTGCATCTGCAACCACCTGTCGTGAACAAAGTAGAGTCACTAGTAAGGTGACTTAGATCTATCAAGAATTAAATTATAAGTGGAAAGAGACACCGGTTTAAGACAGACAGCATGATGGTACTTAAAAGCATTCACTTGGTTAGAACTAAGTAGGAGGAGCGCAATTGTATTCTTCCCTACTTTAACCTCTTTCTGTCTTCAGACTAAGAGATAACACTTATTCAGCCGCCAGCTTTGAGGGTAAGGTGCTAACTTTGTGTGGTTTAAAGTAACGGGAACCTGTTGAAGCTAAACGTTTCTCCTACTGAAATATTAAATAGACAGTGTACACAATAAAAGGGCTACATAATAAATTAAAAAAAGTAAATAAAGTCACATAATATCAATGGTCTCACCTTGAATTCTGCCTCTGGCCATGCTTTATGAAGTTCCCATGCAGACATCATTGGACAGCACATATCATACCTTCCCTGTAAAGTTACATAGTTTATCAAACTAAGGTGGAAAGAAGCATAATAAACAACATCCTGCTACAGCTTGGTATAGCTCATGAAAAGGGCAAAGTTTTTCACTCCTTAATATGATCCTGATACAAGGTACTGAGAGATATGTAAGCTTTTCCATAAGATATAAGGTAAGTAACCAAAGGAAAACACAAACTTTACCTGAACAATTGTAGTGTTAATATGTCTTATCTTATCAATGTTATCCAAGAGGAACGACTCGGTAGGAAAGAAGCCCTTGTTCACGAAGTAATGGTTTTCAATCCTTGCAAATGCCTGCATGCAGCAAACATGCACATATTTATTAAAAAGTACTTCTTAAGATTGCACTCAGAATAAGGTTTCTTAATGAGTTGGGGGACATAATTAAAAAAAAACGGATGTTGGTGGTAAGCTGGAAGGTCAACCAAAATGGTCACGGACGCTAGAGAATATGTAGGTTGGCGGAACAAAAGGGTGAAGATTCAAAGAGTAGTAGAGTACCATATCCTAACAAGGCATTAGTTGTACGAGAAACCAAGCTGCTAATATCACAGATAATTTTCATTATATATTACCTATCGAATACAAAAACTATGACATGTAGAGAAAGAGGAAGCTCACCAAGGCAAACTTATCATCATCTCCTCTTTTAGCTTGATCTTCATTAGGGATAAGATATGTGGTCATCATCTCCCATCTGGTCCACCTTCTAGCAGCCTCATACTATAAACCAAAGAGAATGAAGAGTCAAGAAAAAAAAAAAAGCTTTATCAGGGTCAAGGATGAACACAAATTGTAGCCTACTTAATAGACCAAGCGTAATTAACAAATGACCAAAAATTCCTGCTAAAAACAGAAAATAGAATGTTCAGTTGTTCTTGCAAGTGACACAACGATGAATAGTCAAGCACATGACCAATCTCAATTTGCATATGGGATCCGAGAAAGTCATACATATTAATGTTTATGTGTTAAGCATGTAATTTGACAAATTCTGATTATGTCTGTTCCTTCCATGACAGATACAGGTCTACTTTCATGTAAATAATATAAAGTGCCCTGCCTAGTGATCCGTCATTTGCATGGGTTGTCCCACCTTTCTTGCATTCCTCTCAGGTAATGCTGTTACAATGCGTAAAACTAAAAGTTCCTGGTTCTTGTTTTTCTTTTACAGGTTCTACTTTTTTGTGGTTGCGACAGATATTTTTAACTTTTTGAGAAGTTAATGAGTGTGAAGTTCCAAAATTTGTTTAAGAAGAAAACTCTGATGTTTCCTAGAGGGACTGCAAAATCCCACAATTCAATGAGACCACAGATGCTTTCTACACCAATTTTTATTGAGTTGCCAATGAAAAAGGAATTCTAAATCAACCAAATCTTGCAATGACAATATGCAAAACAAATCACGAGCTCAGCTCAATATTTCAGCTACTAGTAGGCGAATTCCACTGGATTACTTGCGTTAAACTATGCGTACAGAAAATATTAGGCAAGTGATATAGATAGCAACTACAACTTTATGGGCCAAACTCCCTAGATATTAGCAACAAATATTGCATTACTGTTTACCTGAAACCATCTCACAACTGTGAAGAGCCAAAAAGTAAAGAACAAAACCACAAAAAGATTTACAAAAATCCACATTGAGCTTTAAACCGGTAATCTTACTTGTGTTTCTAGATCCTTAGAATTCAACCTCTTGTTGTAGGCACTTATAAAACAGCTCCTCTCGTTTTCAGGGATCAAGTCTCTGAAAGACTCCCAAGCTAAAGATTGCAAGGAGAAAACACAAGATATTACTTCCTCTTTGTCAATCAGAATGACCACTTGGAGCAAATTTTTATGTACATACATATATCAAAAATACACAAGAAAAAGCACAGATGTACTCCTTTTAGAAGGGCAAAAGAAAATCTTTCTTTACAAATATTCTAATCACTGGCTTACAAGGTTTAATTTTTCTCAAGTATTTTAGCAGTTGACAAACAAAGACGAGGCATTTCTAGCACATCCACACACATTATGCAGACTGAAAATTTTAACTCGATGAAGGCATAGATAGTTCTAAGAAACTTCAGATATTATCACGTAACTTCAAATAATCAACCATGCTACATTAAAATCTACAAATGCAACTTCATAAACCTAACCCATTAAGCCAAATGACCCCATATATGAGCCTGAATGTGATCATAACGGCTTTATTTACTCCACAAACTGATTCAGATTATAAATATAACTGTAGGAGAAATTTTTTTCCAGTGGGATAATTAACAGTGAACACATACCGTCGGGAAATACAGCAGCAGCACCAACTCCTTCGTAAAACCAATCAAGCTCTTTATTTCTTAGCAGAAAGATACCTCTGAGGACAATGCCAGTAACCTTGTAAAAGAATTGAACAATCAGTAATCAGCATATCTGTGGAAAGCAATTTCCCACCTTACGTTATCTATTCGGAAGGGAAGAAAACAGAAGATGGTATAAAAGAAGGCACCTTGTCAGGGTGTGCTTGGCTGTAGGCTAAGGAAAGAGTGCTTCCCCACGACCCACCAAAAACCTGCATTACTCATCCAAAGAGAAACAGTTAATTACATATTCAGTGTTATCTCAGTCTAGATCATATAAAGTGAAAATTTTAACCTGCCATTCTGGAATCTCCAAATGTTCTCTTAGCTTTTCAATATCATTAATGAGGTCCCATGTTGTGTTATCCTCCAAGCAAGCATGGGGTGTGCTTTTACCTGCACCTCTCTGGAAAAAAGAAGAAGAGACCTTTATAGATTAGCAAGAGAATTTACACTACCAAACCACAAACACTGAACAAATTGTTAAAAGGGGGTATACGAGCATAACCTGATCAAACAAAACAATACGGTAAAATTCAGGGTCAAAGAATCTTCTGTTGCTAGGTGCTGTACCACCTCCTGGACCTCCATGGAGAAACACAACTGGCTGGCAAAAATACAAAATTGGAAACCCATTATAAGCAAATTAAAGAAAAAAAATTGAATTTTTCATTCATTCAACTATAATAAGTGTAATTGGCAACAACAACTCACATGGCCATTAGGATTCCCTGATTGCTCCCAATAGATAGAATGAAGATCAGAAACTTTCAAAAACCCTGACTTATGAGGCTCAATATCCGAATAAAGGTTCCTATTCAATTCCGCTAACGAATCCATAGCTTGTTGTTGTTGTTGTTGTGCAGTTATGTGATTAATATTCCGAGCACGGGTTACTACTAACTTACTTCTATCTACACAATCAAACAAAACAAAAAATCTAAGCAAAAGAAAAGAAAAACCCTAGCTTGGATTCTTAAAAAAAACCAAGTTAGATGAGTTATTACCTGAGAAGCAGTAGGGATAGTGGGTAGAAGAAAGTGGAGTGGATATGGATGATGATGATTTCTGTAGAGTGAGAGACTTTGAGAGAGAGAGGGGAACTATGAAGAGAGGAGAATGCTGCTGACAAATAAGATTACTGATGGTTAGACACATCGTGTGCATTGGACTCGTGGTTTTCCAACACATCACTATAAGACTTTTTTATTTTTTTACTTTTTTATTTTTTTAACATGAAAATAAAGAGTTTTTATTGAATTGAACGTATACATTCCTCTAACCACTGTGGTAAGAAAGTAAACCGGTCTGTACTATAAAAATTAACTACTGCATGTTTGACTATTATATAAGTCGTGTTATTTATCTCTCTAGAGATAAAGGAACATCACTATAAGATTACTGTGTCCCTTGGAAACTACGTCTACAAATGGATCAGGTTGTTTGATTCGTTGAATCGAGCATATAAGGTGTTAGGAAGAAGGTTTGAAAAATGATTTTTTTTTTTTTTTTGAGAAAATGGCCGTTCAAACGATATCTTTGTCTATATAATACCGATAAATAGGAAATAACGACGGTGAAAATTGGATAAATATCTCTATTTTTATGGGCCTTCATAAATACTATTACCAATGATACCATTACCAATTTGTAATCAGATTGATTCATAAGATAAGATAAGGATTACAATAAATCAGTTGAGGATATATAGTCAACTGATATGAGTTTCTGACTCTTTTTGAATACTAACGACACACTTGTGGTTAACACACATTTACAACTTGACCATACATAACTCTCCTTTCTCACTAAGTCTTGCTATTACCCTCCCTCACGGTCAATGGGGGGATGAAGAAGACAACACCTTAAGCTTGTCACAGACACAACTCATACAAAACTGAGCTACATATGATTACACGAGCAGTAGAGGAAGGTTGAAGATGACTGTGAGAGTTGAGTACGTCGTATTCAAACAATAACTATCTGCGCCATTATATGGTAGTAACGAACTGAAATAACTTGCAGTGGAATCAAACCAATTAAGCACATGAAGCTGGTGAAGGAAGGTATGCAAAACAACACCACACACTTGCACACAAAAAAATATAACAATAATCAACACCATGAGCTTGTTGTCGCAGACCATGAGTAAGCAACTGTATAACCTAAAATCCAGGCAATAAGAGTGAATAATAACGCCCAGATCTTAAAAATGGAATCAACCTCTGTTCCCAATGGAGGTTTCCCATCAACTAGAATATATGTTGGAGATTCAAAGTGAACAAGAAAATCTATGATTATCATTAACATACTTACGAATACCGAAATCAGGTAAACAACACCAAGAATTCCTTGCAAATAGTTATAATGAAAAGGCTCATGTAGTAACTAAAGGTAAACTGTCCACAACCAGCACCTTGTAACTGAATGCCAATCCTGCATATACTGCAGCACACTAGACACGTGCTAAGAGCTATAAAGCCTTGTTGTAAACGAGGAGAGAGAAGTTGTTGACTGAAGAATTTGCAGTAAAGTTCAACCAGTGGGAAAAGCACTAACCGCAACATATCATGATGTGCCAGATGACCAGAATTCACATCGAGAACTTAGAATGTAAAAGCCACTAATAACAGCTCACTACACTCAACCAAACAAACCAGGAAGCAACATATGTTATACACTCCATCGTCATGCAAATCAAAGTCTACTGCACCTTCCAGTTTACATCCAAAAGAACTACAATAATGCAAATTTGTAAAGTTGTAACAACCATGCTTGCAATTCCACTAAGAACCCAAAACAATAATTCCACCTTAATCTCACATAATTAACATTGGTTTTGTTTGGGTGCAGCAAAACATAAAATAAAATCGATGAAAATAGTAAACCTGATCTCATTGTGAGCAACTAGCATCTAGTATATCAACCTGCACTCTCCTTAGCACCAATACTAAAACATCCATACACCACTGAAGCTTGTAAGATATCACTAACAATGATTATCCTACTTTTAACTATACCAAAACTACAATGTGCAAAAGAAACAACTCCAACTACTAGTAACAACTACAATCAATAGGGAAGAAGCAAAGTCTTCAATTGTATTATTAACCTTTTATTATTCTCCATATGTCCATATCACATTAGATTATTCATTCACATAAAACCTAACAAGGATAATGAATCAAACAACATGAAAAGATAAATAACCACATGATACACTCATAATTGAGTGCAGACTCAATAAAGAGAACTCCAACATCTAAATCTAACCAATTCCAAATCCCACTCTTCACTCTCAGCTCCACCATTGGCACACGTAAGACATTCAACACGACATAAGTGAGGACCATCTTGAAGTAAGAATTGCATCATGAGTATGAATATATGAGCAATTTAAGCACTAGATTTGTGCAACAAAAATTCACCAACAATAATCTCAACCTTCTACAAAATCTATTGAGTGGAACAACTTTAAGTTATCATCTAACCAACACACTTTGCGAGACTCTAACATGCTCATACCCATATAGCATCAGGAATCAAGAACAGTAAATCTTGATTAAAAAATTAGATAAAAAAATAGTTATGATGAAGAAACATGGTATGAAAAGGAGGCAGTGAATCATAATCGGACACATCAAATCAAATCTAAAGTAATCAAAAGATCAAATTCGATATTACCAGCTTTGACCTAGTTTTCCAGATGAAGATGAAAAACCAAATTCTAGATCTGAGAAGTATTTGAATACGTCGCAGTGAAGATTAGGATAAAATCAAACTCCACAACGAAAAATCACCAATAACAAATCTTCGTATGAACTCAATGAATCTTCAAAAAACCTCCATTAACACAGGGATCAAACCTAATGGTGCTAAATTGGATAAACGAAAACCCAATTCAATGTCAATGCATCTTTTAAGATAATACACTCGGTCGAATCACATCAGTGAAATTGATTATTGAGTTGCAGCAGTAGCAGAAGAGTTATTGAAGAACAACAACTTTGAAGATGAATTAAAGAATTTAAGATTTTATCAACAGAAGAGGATATATCGATACCCCTGAGAATTTCAAATTCCCAGGTCTGATACCATACTAAATTCATAAGAATCTACATTGCAGACGATTTGTAATCAGATTGACTAATAAGAAAAGATAAGGATTACAATGAATCAGTTGAGGTTATATACTCAACTGATATGAGTTTCTGAATCTCTTTGAACACTAGGGATTACAACTTGACCATTCATAACTCTATTCTCTCACTCACTCACACAATACTCAGATACATTTATTACCATATTAGATTCATAAGAATCTACATTGCGGACGATTTGTAATAAGATTGATTAATACAATGAATTAGTTGAGGATTACATGATTTGTAATAAGAAAAGATAAGGATTACAATGAATTAGTTGAGGATATATACTCAACTGATATAAGTTTTTGACTCTCTTTGAATACTAACGACACACGTGTGGTTAACACACACTTACTACTTGACCATACATAACTCTTCTCTCTCACTCACTCATATAAGACTGAACTACATATGGTATTAAGAGGTGGTGGTCGTGGAAGTAGTAGAGGAGGTGTTTGTGGGGAAAACGAATTAAGAGGCTAATTTAGGAAAATATGGTGAACAAGTGATAATTCGTCTAATCCTTAAACATTTGTATGGTTGAAGTATTTTTTTTAGATTCGAGAGATCAATCTGTACAATTCTGGCCTAAACCAAGCAATGGCCATTACAGTCTTGCTTCGGTCACAAATGATAAGGAGAATGTTTGATCTTAGGAAGGAAAACGAGAGAAAGATTGAGGTCAGGGTATCAAACTTTGTGGGATATAACAGGTGTGAATACCTATGAACAATTCTTTGTGTATGAGAAGATTGTATGAATAATCGAGTTGTTCGACTTATGTGTCTTGTGTTAGACTTAGACTTCGAATTCTTAGACTTCTTGTAGACTTGTCTTAGACCTCTGTCTTTAATAGATTGAAGAATCTATTTATATCATAATTATTGTAACCGTTCAAATGACCTCATAGGGTGTGCTGAAAATCGTTCCCCACTCTGTTTGAGGTTGAATGGATGGTTGCTCAACCTACCACTTCTTTACTCAACTGCTAATCGAACTTTCCAGATTCTCTGTAAGGAGTGCAATGCTGCACCACGTGCCGTAGACCTCTAGACCAATACCCTAGTGAATATCCCCCCATTTGTGATATCTTTGATGTATCGTGTAATTTTTTGTATTATTAAGTACTAATAATATTAAGTCGAATAAGACTTGCTTAGTCTTTTGACTAAGGACTTGTACTTCTTGAACGAGATGATGAGTCTAACAAGACCAATAAAATATGTATTTATTTTATTTACGAGGAACAATGTGTTCAACTAGGTCAATTTCCATTGACATATTTTTTTTGAAGAAACAAGTGTAACATGATGAGCATAAGCGCATATATATAGCATGCTGAGTGTTGATACATGAAAATTCACTACCTGGGCCAGAAGGTCATTACGTGATTTGTAAACCCGATTCCACAAGTGGACTGGGGACTTGAGGACGGCCCGGTCCGAAAAGAGGCTTGGTACGACCCTAAATATAATATCCATGGGTAATAAAAAGAATGAGGAGATCAAGGGGAGTAAAAGGTTATTAAGGATGCTAGCTTTAATAGCTTACTAAGGAGTCAAGGCTAGCTTATTAAGGAAGAAATGAAAGTATTATAATAAAGAAGGAGGAAGATATGTGTCCTAAGGAGAGAATAAAAGAAAGTTTATAAAAGGGAAAGGAGCGGGTACTTGGAATTGTTTTTTTTTTTCTCTCTTCTCTAGGGAATTGAGTTTTTTGTGGATAGGACTAGGCTCTCACAATACAATCTCACTTATACCCCTAAAACATTTGGCGACTACAGTGGGAGTCTAGTCTCTAACCCAGCCGCTCAATTCCCAAGACATCTATTTTCGGTCTGTTTATTTCGCCGCGTCTTTATTTCTTTCATCGCGTCTTTTCTCACATCTCTTACTAACAGCAGTTGTTATACTATCGCGACATATTCCACTTTTTTTCTTTCTCCTTTTCTCTCATGATCTCTGCACACTTACCTACTTCATGTCTCTTACATTGACCCTCAAAAACTCTGTGTTTTATCCTCTAACCCACCGAGCATCTCCGTTCTCTGCTTGCAACTCCAGTGTCGCTTCCCTCTTTGATGATTGTACACCAGATCCATCACCTAAAAGTACGGAGGATAGTAAATTCGCATGCCATCTTTGTATTCGGTGATTTCGGCAATAAGAAATAAGCAAAAAAGATAAGTTTAAATCTCTCCTAACAGTTTTAGTTCTATTACAATTACTAATTTATTGATTGCTAAACCAATTTCAGAAAATTTTCATGGTTTGGAAAAACCAATTTCATCGATTTCATATTGATTTTATTTTCTGTTTATGATCAAAGCTTAGATCTGTAAAGATCTCATCTCAATCTTTCTTTAAAGACCAAGTTCTCAAAAAAAAAAAAAATCAACGAAAATTTACTAGGGTTTCTTGATCTGAAACTCCATAAATCTTTCTATCTTCAATCTTGATTAAAAACAGTTTTCAGATTCATAATCGGCATACATGAATCTTTCTTACCCATAAAATTGATTTTATTTTCGGTTATTTTCAATTTTCAATCTCTTATAGAACTCACATCTGTTCTTGGTAGATTGATTGATTTAGATCAAAATCCATTTAGTTGACTAAAAAAACAATATCAGATTATATGATATGCACTATGTATCTAATAATATATTTTTTTATCTCAATCTTATTATCATAATAATCTCCATAACATGTAGTAAGGTCAAGTAATGGATGAATAATGATGGGAATGAACTGATATTTCCATGAGTTGAAATTTCTAAGGGAAGGAACAACTATCATCAACATTTAAGAATTGAACTCAAAAGAGATAAGTTGTCACTATCTACTTAAATTCTTGATTACTATAGCTATTACAAATCTTAAAATAATAGCTTTAACTTAAGTATGATTATTATTTGTCATCTTTGAATGATTGAATCATGATCTCTCTTTACTACTAAAAGCATGAGCTTAATCTGTCACGTTTACAATGAAATCCTGCTTATAGTGATAAGCTGAATCTTTATAAAGCATGAGAGGAATACACAACTATGAACACCCACAGGTTCTCAAACTGCACAGAAAGCCAAATGTATAAGACCCGACCACTTATGTCACAGACCGGAAAATTCCTCCTTCCGCGCTTTGCGCTGGGCAGGGCAGGGCAGAGCAGAATTCCCCGATGCGCGATTTAAAAAGAGAGTAACCGGACCTTAAAGCTTAGCTTCTCGCTGGAAAGTGCAGGTAAATTTTTTCTTTCCAAACATGCCTTGTAAGCATTATACTCGAAACGTAATTCCCACATTATTCAAGCTACGTTTTATACCGTTCTAGGTATATTTGCCTTTCCAAACATGCTTTGCAAGCATGGTACTCCGACCGTAGTCTCCATATCGTTCCAACTCACCCTTGACCTACAAAGGGTGCAAGGCCATTAAATCCCATGGTGAATGCCTTTAACAAGCATCACCTAAGTACTATCCTTGTCCAGGCCTGACCCATGCCTTGGAATAGCATACCATTCTAAATTACCCTTATTCTACCAAGGGTTGAAGGCTATACAAGATAATGGGGATGCCTTTGGCAAGCATCACATAATTACGATCATTGCCTGGGCCTAACTCATGCCCTTGGACCAACACCTAGGCTATTTTAAGCCTAAGCTTTCGCTTCATCAATTCTGCTTCGACCATGCGCTGGAGCCTGCACTTATATTATTCTTGCCAAAGGTGCAACATCCTGGCACATGCTATTCCATGCCGCAACGGTTGCTATGAAGTATGAACAATTCATCAAATGGAATTGGAACTACCCCATCAAGTGTGGCAACAATCATCTCTTGCTTAGCATTACCGAGCCAGATGATATGAGTTACCATAATATCACAATCATCTCCCAAATTAGATGATATGAGCGACAAGGTGCTGCACCTCAATGCATTGTATTGCGGCTGCCTACTGATAGACACATTTTAATGTCTAATTTGCACCTTAATTTCTAGTGAGTTAGTATTCGATTTTGCGTCTATTACGTGTTTTTATGCTTTTGTAGGTACATTTGAAGGATAAAGATTTGTGGAAAAATTGGCTCAAAAAGTGATAAAGGCACCCAAGGACAAGTGTTATTGGCACCCCAAGAATGGATAAGGGACACCCTAGGATCGGCCGAGTCAACCCAGCGGGTCAACCAGGCGAGTCAACCCAGCGAGCCAGCGAGTCGACTCAGCCGATTCAACTCATCGGGAAGAACTGGACAGTTCTGGACGTGTTAAATTCAATTGATTCGCAAGTTATTTTACTTCCAGATTGTTCCACACGTTAATAGATATCTCACACAAGGTAGAAACAGCAAAAAATCCCGTGAAATCAGCTCGAAAATCATGTATATGGCCGGAAT
>JAJJMC010022854.1:2932999-2976596 GCA_023531435.1 Papaver californicum
GGCATCTTGTGCTCCGCACTTTGCTGCCACGTGTCAAGCAACTTTTTAATACTCACAACTATCAAATCCATATTCTCAAAGTTATTATATATTATTAGATGTCACCAGAAACCGTACTTACCTGTAAAATGTATTCGTGCATAAATATTACTATGAGCTCCTATGCCATGTCGTCGACGCTGTGATTCAATAAATTGTCACTGAATGTTTTCCAACTATTTTTTCCCTGACAGATTAAGCTTGCCTTGTACTGACATTACCATGACGCATAATAACTCCTTGATAAATTTTTTTGATTCGCATGCGAATACTATATATACACCGTCCAATGCATGAACCACTTATTTATATGCCGATGATTATGAACACTAATCCAACCTCCCTCGTGTACCGGGTCAGTCAATGTACAAAATAATTGAAAAGACTTGTGCGCTTTATTAAATGTATATGTAAAATGTCCATTGAGCTACATCTTGATGATTGTCTTATTCTAATCGAGTAGGATCCAGAGGCATGCTTTTTATTTTAGGATTAGTTAACGGAAACACCAAGCGTCTAAGCTAAAGCTTAGCTGTATACTGACATTTGCGCTACAAAAATGTATGTCATTTAGTCGCATGTGTTGGACGTCACTTCATTTTATAAAGCATTAATATTATCTTGCATTGAACTTTACAATTAACTACCAAATTGAATTATGGTCGAAAGAATGGTAGCACCCCTGCCTAAGACCCCCACCCCCCGAAAAAAAAGAGATAAAAGAAGGAGAATATTATCCTTTGAGTATTGCCTTTTGCAACACATCAACAAGGAGGACGGCAATGGGCATTTCTCCCCTTATCCAAACAAGTGCCAATGATCACAAGAACGGCAGAGGGAAAAACGCCCATGTTCGACCAAGTCAACACCCCTTAATGACTGCGGCAGCGTGAAAGGCTTAAGTGGCCTCCATCCTAGTCCATCTAATTATGACTACATCGGTAGGAATGGCTTAGAGACCTCCATCCCAATCCAAAACGTGTAAACAAAATGGTCATAAGAGCGGCAGAGGGAAAATCGTCCCTGTTCGACCAAGTCAAAACCCAACACCAATGGTCAAAAGGGCGACAAAAGGAAAAGCGCCCATGTTCGACCAAGCCAACATCCATTAATGACTGTGGCGGCGGGAACGACTTAAGTGGCCTCTATCTTAGTCCATCTAATTATGACTACGGCGGTGGGAACGGCTTAGATGGCCTCCATCCCAATCCAAAACATGTAAACAAAATGGTCACCAGAGCGACAGAGGGCAAAGCGCCCCTGTTCGACCAAGCCAACACCCAACACCAATGGTCACAAGAGCGACAAAGGGGAAAAAGCCCATGTTCGACCAAGGAAATACCCATTAATGACTGCGGCGGTGGGAACGACTTAAGTAGTTACCATCCCAGCCTATCTAATTATGACTGCGGCTGTAGGAACGACTTAGGAAGCCTCCATCCCAGTCCAAAACATGTAAACAAAATGGTCACAAGAGCGACAGAGGTCAAAGCGCCCCTGTTCGACTAAGCCAATACCCAACACCAATGGTTACAAGAGCGACAGAGGGACAAAAGCCCTTGTTCGACCAAGAACACCCAACACCAATGACTGCAGCTGCGATAACGGCTTAAGCGGCCTCCATTCCAGTCCAGATAATTATAAATGTGGCGGTGGGAACGACTTAAGTAGCCTGGTGGGAATGAATTAAACAACCTCCATCCTAGTCTAGAAAATTATGAATGCGGCTGTGAAAATGGCTTAAGCCGCCTCCATCTCAGTCTAGATAATCATATGCTCATTCCACAGAGAAGTTATAATTATCACGCACTCCTTCCACAGAGAAGTCAGAGCCACTTCTTCCAATATGCTCCTTCCATAGAGAAGTCAGAGTCGCTCCTTCCAATACGCTCCTTCCATATAGAAATCATAAACGCTTCTTCCACAGAGAAGTCAGAGCCGCTCATTCCAAAGAAAAATGAGTCGATGCCGAACGAGACATGAAATGATCCGGCCTCGATATCGAGAAAGATATAAAATGAGACGGCCTCGACGCCGAGCGAGATAAATGAGCCGGCCTAGATGTCAAGTGAGACATGAAAGAAGCCCTCTCCTTCCATTGCGAAGAAAGAGACACTCCTTCCACAAAGAAGTTAAAATTATCATGCGCTCCTTCCAAAGAGAAGTCAGAGCCGCTCCTTCCATAGTGAAGTCGAAGCTACTCATTCCATAATAAAGTCAAAGCCACTCCTTCCAAAGATAAGTAAGAGCCTCTCCTTCCATAGTGGAGATAGAGCCGCTCATTCCACAGAGAAGTCAGAGCCGCTCATTCCAAAGAGAAGTAAGAGATACTCCTTCCATAATGAAGCCAGAGCCGCTATACTCCTTCCACAAAGAAGTTAAAATTATCGTGCCCTCCTTCCACAGAGAAGTCGGAGCAGCTCCTTCCATATGGAAGTCACAGTTTTCATAAGCTCCTTCCATAGTGAAGATAAAGTCGCTCCTTCCACAGAGAAGTCAGTGATGCTCCTTCCACAAAGAATTTAGAGTTACAATACGCTCCTTCCACAGAGAAGTCAGAGCCGCTGCTTCTAAACAGAAGTAAGAGGTACTCCTTCCATAATGAAGCCAAACCCGCTATTTTCAAAGAGGTAAGAGTTATCGTACGCTCCTTCTACAGAGAAGTAAGAGTCGTCCCTTCCACAAAGAAGCCAAAGCCTCTGCTTCCATAATGAAGTCAGAGCTACCTATTTTATCTAGAAGTAGAGTTACACTCAATTGTGTTACTCTCCTCCTCCTCTAAAAAAAAACCCGAAGGAAAGCGGACTAGTAATACAAGTTCAAATAGAAAATAACAAAAGTCAAAGGACTCAAAGTGCTTTCATAATAAAACGTCCATAGTCATACGCCGAGTTGACAACACTTCATGCGAAAATACACAAACACTCATCGCGCATAACATCAACGCTTGACGAACTAAGTACATGATTTATGCATTTGATAAAGCGATATTATTACTAGTCGAGATCGAAACCCAATTAGCATCTTAAAATAATTTTATTCATACAGACCTTTGAATCACTAACACCAACTGCTCATTATAAACTCCTTAACACTGGGGACTGAATACCAAACTATACCTCGGAAATTGAAAATCCAAATTAACTTGGGATAACACGATAGCGCGTTACCACCACCCACTTCTCAACCTTTAACTTGTATGCCAAAGTGCTTCAAAGGGAAATAGTAATAAGCAATATCAAACACATCGCTCCTCAAAATGATTTTCTGCATTATGAACTATCAGGTGTTTAACTCATCCGCGTAGTGGGTAATACCCTCTGACTAATACGATGATATAAGCCTATAACGGTTTGTGTTAATAGTGAATACAACTTATGAGCCTTAACACAAATATTCGGTGCGTCAACACTAGATATAATTTGATTCGATCGTTAAAGCCATGAGAATCACCTTTAACATCGCTATAATAAGTGAATGACCCTCCAGGCCATGACCTCCATAGTCAAAGAGTCGATCTTTGAAAATGTGTTCCACAAAATCGAACTCAATTAAAAGCGAGAAAAATCATGATATTTGAAAGAAAAGTGTGTAACCCTATTAACGTCCTCATTTACAGTTGCACGCTATGACGGTTGAACACCAACTTTCTTCACACGTAAATCCACCCTCTGACTGGAAGTCACATCATACATCATATACCCACGCCTCACATGGCGTATGTGAGTACGATAAACATTAAATCAATCGGGCATGACTTAATCGAACTGATGCAAAATATATTTGTTTTAATTCACGGGGACTACATTATAGACCCGCTAATTCTATTAGAGTTTCCCGCCTTTATCACATATTGTGCTAAGCATACTCTGTTCCTACTTGCGTAAATCTAGTTAATTCGTACTTAAATGATATACATTCCTTGAGTAGTATTTTATCAACTAGTATGACTGTTGATAAGACTACGCCTCCTCAACAGTCAAGGGACTAATGTTGATACATGAAAATTCACTACATGTTCTAGAAGGTCATTACGTGATTTGTAAACCCAAGTCCACAAGGGGACTGGGGACTTGAGAACTCGACCCGATCCAAAAAGGGGCTTGGTCCGACCCTAAATATAATATCCAAGGGTAATAAAGAGAATGAGGAGATCAAAGGTAGTAAAAGGTTTTTGACCAAGGAGTCAAGGCTAGCTTATTAAGGAAGAAATGGCAGTATTATAATAAAGAAGGAGGAAGACATGTGTCATAATGAAAGAATAAAGGAAAGTCTATAAAAGGAGGGGGTACTTGGAATGGGGGGATTTTTCTCTCTCTTCTCTAGGGAATTGGTTTGATTTGTATATGACTAGGCTCTCACAATATAATCTAACTTTTACCCCTAAAACACTGAGCACAACAATATGTATGTGAAACATATGAAAATATATGTGTGTGAGGCCACATATAAAGATATATGAGTGAGGCCTAGTATGGCCTTTGATAGGAAAGTTAGGGCTTTGTATACGTGAAACAAGTTCAGCCAGACAGGCATTAGGAGCTAATGAAAAGACGCATTAGCTATCAGAGCTAACACTAAGATGCATTAGCTATTGGAGATAGTGCCAAGAAGCATTAGATATTGGAGCTAATGCTAAGACGCATTAGGTTTGCCATTATTGCCTAAGACGGATTAGGTATGCACTAATGGTAAGACGCATTAGCTATGAGGCTAATGCTAAGACGCATTAGGTATGAGGCTAATGCTAAGTCACATTAGTATTGAAGCTAATCATAAGACGTATTAGTATGGCGCTAATACCTACGACGCATTAGGTATGACACTAATGCCTACGACGCATTAGTATTGTACTATTGCTAAGTCGCACAAATACTGTGCTAGGGATAGGGACGCACAAGTACTGTGCTAGGGGTAAGACGGACAAGGTATGTGTTTAGGCTAAGACATGCATGATTCGTAGCCATATGTTAAGGAACACATTATTCGTGGCCATAGGCTAAGACACACATGATTCGTGACTATAGCCATCTAAGGCTCACATGATTTATGACTATAGCCAGCTAAGGCTCATAAGACTGATAAGCATTGCTCTAAAGCAGGACAAGCTTAATATCCTAAGCATGACAAGATTTGTCTCATATAAGACGGACAAGGTAAGAGGGCATCAATGATAAACACATTTTTGTGTCTGATTTGTCTCAATTATCTATGTTGTTAGTGTTCATTTTTATACTTGTGTTGTGTATTTATTGTACTTGTAGGTATTTTTGAAGAATAAACGTTTGTAGAAAAATCGCCTTAAAAATTGATAAAGATACCCAAAATTGATAAAGGCACCTGAGATTTGGCTAAGGCCACCTCTTTCTTCTTTTTAAAAGAATTTCTTGGCGGGAAACTCAAATTTCTCATTTGCGTGAATTGTTCAGTGAATTTGGACATATCTCAAGTATTTAAGACAAGACAATATGCTTGACGTACATATGTAAGAGTTTTACAAATTAAGGAAACTCGAAATCAATCAAAATCTCCTGGAAATATTTGATTCTCAAAATCAGGAAGGTTGTTTATATTCTCGGGAAAGGATTTTTTGTAATAAAAGAGATATTATCTCCTTCAGATTGACTTTATTGAGAACTTATTCTCTCGAGTTTGGATAAGGAAACAATATCGATCAGTTTGATCGAGAATAAACTTCCGAGAGAAAATAAAAATTATTCTCTTACTGCCGAGAATATACGCATTGAAAGAGAGGATTCATAGGTGGTTATATTTTCAATTATAAATAGAAGTCTCAAGCGAGGAGTTAAGGGGGCTGGCTTAGCTAGAAACGAAGAAATAAAAAAAACCCAGAAAAATTTGTTGCTGCTCAGGTCACGAAAAAGAAAGGGGAAAAACATAAGGCAGTTATAAAGTGCCGCTGATAACTGTTATAATTTTTTTTGTATTTAACGGGTATAACGACGGTTTATGCTACAGTTCCAGTGACAGTCCGAGCTTAAACTACACATTGTAACTGTGCTTTATTCTACTTCGTCTCGAAAGTGTTTAATCAATAGATAATTTTAAAGTTGGTCAATTCTTTCTTGTATTTTTTTTCTTCTCAAACACTTTTGAACTATGTACCTATCTTTTGAGTTGTTTTGGACATGATAGCTAAATTCCAACACTGGGATAATGGAGGAAGCTTTATTTCATGATTGTGGTAAATATAATTAATTTTTTTATTACTTTTTATATTAATTTAAATGGATTTATGATTTCTCTTAATTATTTTTGATTTTATTTGATGGTGTATACTTAGTCTTAAGTACTTTTAAGCGCCATGCTTATGATTTACATATAATGTTTTAAAAATCTACTTTTAGCAGTCAATACTTTTATTATATGAGTTATAATTGTCTAGAATTAATGCATGAATCACATGATGAAAAATTGTGGAATCCTGAGTCTCAGTCGCTCGTAATATTATTGTCATATTTTGTTTATTTGCTAGTTTAGTATTAAAATTTAGGTCTAAAATCAAACTTCACAAGTCCGAGTGAATGAATCTTTTTACAACTTCTACAACAACACAATCTTTGGCGCCATCGATGCAGACTTGTTTTTAGATTTATTTTTGTTTTTTTAATTAGGATTTTTATTTTATTTTATTTTTATTCTTAGATTTTACTTGGTTTTTTTTTTTTTAGTTTTGATGTGCAGGTAATATTTTTATATTTATTATGGAAATTTCCTACCAAAAAAAGTTAAGTAATATAACCCAAACTTTTATTTCGTTAATTTTTTAGTTTAGATTTTTATTTTGTAAATAAGTAATTTAGGATTTTTTATATATACATTCTTAGTTAAATTTTTATTTTTGTACTTATTTTATTTTATTTTTGTATATATAAAAAGAATTGTGCACACACCAATTGCATCGTCGGACTATGGATTTTAGGGAAACCCGTGGAAAAGTAAGCTGACTCGTGCCTTGGGCCTGATGCGAGTTACCAGCTGAAATTCCAGAAGCCTTATCCTAGTACCTTTGACCAGTCTTTGACTGTAGGTATAATTTTCTAAGGTAACCTGAGCTTACCTATTGTAGTCAACCTTGTATTTGCACCTACAAAGAAAAAATTAAAAAAAATAAAAATAAAAATGTCGAACATGTATTACGATAGCCAGTACAATGAATATCCGACTGAGTTTCAAAATGAACATTACCCATACTATGAGTCTATGACCATAACGTGGATAGTACTTGGGACCACTATCAACCCTTTGAAGGTTATGTGTCATACCATGGCGATCCCAATTACTATTCGTAGGCGCACCAGTCATATGAACGTGAAATTAAGCAAAATTCGAGTTCTTTGTCTTGAAGGATGCCCTCAAGCAGTTGCAAGCTAGTACTATTTCTTTCAAAATTTCACGAAGCAGATATGATCTAGTACTCCTTATGGTGACCCAAATACTTCTCTAGAAGAATCACTCGAAAATTTGTAACCTAGTACTTTTTATGATCCTTCCATTTCTCTAGAAGAGGTCATCAAGCAGTTAACTGAGTCGACAAATAGATTTGAGTTAGAGACGAAGGAAAGAATTGCATCGATGAGAATTGTTCAAAATAATCTTAATTGTCAATATAGTGTTTCCAATATTACCCTTGATAATAATGATGAATATTTACCTAATTTAGAGGGTGAGGTTAGAATTGAAAGCACTACTAGTTTAGATAAGGTTCAACCATCTTCATATTATTATGATGATGAAGAGAGTATTGATAAAGAATTTGAAATCGGTAGTCATAATGATCAGGAAATTTTTACACCAATTGAGCTTTATGATAATAATGATGTTTCTAGTTCCAATCCCAATAATGTTGATGATTATTTGCCTATTCAAGATGAAAAATGATTTAACTAGAGATACCATTGTTATAGACGGTGAAATATTTCCTTGTTATTATGAATACTATGATGGTTTATAAGAATGATTTTATCCCAAAACTAGTGTTTTAGAGACCAACGATTCAAAGACTATAGTCTCTGACGAAGTTGATAGACTCGTAGAGATTTTAAATATGAGTGAGGATGCACCACCTGATTATAGCCTAGAAGAAGCAATTGACCATTTTTAGGAATCTGACGATCTAGAAATTAGGGAAATTATGGCTAGTCTATCTAGGGCTATACAGGAACCGACCGGAACCGATGGAACCGGACCTGAACCGAGGATCTCGGGACAGGTACATGGAATGAAAGTGAGAACCATCAAGATCTAGGGTACAATTATCGGTTCTAAGGGAGAGCTGTGCTGAACCGACCTAAAAAAACCCGATTATTTTAAACCTTTGATTTATAAGTTAAAATCTTAATCCTAACCGTTATTTATAGGTTAAGTATAAGATTTCACTTTCACTCAATCGTTTAGTCTTTAGTTCTTCTCTTCTTTTTCAGTGGTTTTCTCTTCTTCAAACCATAACAGACCCATTGATTGTCTCATCACGGACTATCATTGACCATCTCAAACCTATTATTTTTCTCAATCAGCGAGACCAATATTTCCCCTAATTCAATCTCATATTCGAATCAATACAACAAATCTCTTCTAATTCCTTTTCGTTCTTGTCCAACTCATTATAGACATCCACCCAATCAATCGCAACAACAAAACTCGATCCTCTTTCATAACTCAACAGTTGCTCAACCATCAAAACCCACTTCAATTATTCTCTCAAATCGAGCCATGACAGAACCCATGTCTCTTTATTCTTGTTCATCAAAGGCTCGACCATTCCATGATTTATTTGCTTCCACTGCTTCTCTTCGATTCTTCTTCCAATCTTCATTGTCACTTCAAATCCTTTCACACGACACAGACCCATTTTTTGATTCTTTCTCTTTACCTCGCAACTGCTCTTCAGCTCGACCCATGAGCTATCGTGAACCAAAGTGCCGGCGGTGGAACCCTCTTGATTCATATCCACATCAAAATGATTTAGTGTTTGACATTTTGATGAAGGCGTAAAATTGATTAAGTACAGACAATGAATCTAATGACTGAAATAAACGATGAGTGTTTTCTAGTATGTTTACTTGTATTGTTTTGATTGATGGGTTGTGCAAATATAATCGAATGGATAATCAAGGTGGCATTGTAAACAACATGATATTGAGGTATAGGGAAATATTGATAAAGGACGTGAAACCTGATTTACATAATAACAATAGGTAAAAACCCGAACTACTGGAACCGGACCGATCATACATGTACAAGTACAAACACAGGTACAGGTACAAGTACCCAAAACTGGAACCCACTGCTAGCACGTACATGTAATCGGTTTAGAGGAAAACCAAGTCGTACCGCCCTTTGTGCATCCCTAAGTCTATCCAAGGATACTGAAAATTCTAAGTTTGGGGGTGATTATCATTCTCCCTGTGCTTTACCTTTGACTCTTAGTTTCACTGAAAACGCTGTAAAATCTTCATACAGAGTCCGTTTTTGATGATTTATTCTAACTTTTTGATGGCCAGAAGATCAGCTACCTCCCGTCGCGAAAGGATTTGAGTTTTGAGTTCATTCAGGACCTCAAAAATACGAAATAGACAAAAGTCAGGAAAAATTCATGAATTTTTCAGTTGCGACTTAGTTGAATGTTTTGATCATATCTCTTAGCTCGTTTGTCCTATTGATGTGATTTTTTAGTATGTTGTAGTGGACATCCATATGAATAGTTTGGTATATAACTCGTCCCTAGATCCGTCACTAATTACTCCCATCTCACGACGTTGTACATGGCAGTGCAAAATCACATTTGGCGGGTTTGATGTAAAAACGTCTTTTTAGGTCTTTGGACCATTCGCTTGCGTCTTAGGTGTTAGATAATAAATTTTTACTATTTTTTCCTTGATAAAAACCCACCATCTACAGGAGGATATCAAATCTCTGTTCTATTAGTAGATGATGGTGGTGGTGGTGGAGGATATCAGATATATGTTTCATTAGTTGATAATGATGGTGGTGGTTGTGGTGGTGGAAGAAGTATGTATTTCAATCTCTTTTCTGTTTAACAGTATAGTAATTGGTGGTTTTGAGTAATTAATGATTTGTTCTTTCTTTGCTATTGATATACTTGGTTCTCATTGAATCACTTCAATCTACATCCCGAAATGCAAGTCTAGTAATTAACAAATTATTACATGCCATTTTGATTAAAATTCAGTGATGAATCATGAATAGGTTTCTGTAACAGTAACAAATCACTAATATGTGCTACCTTGCCTGTTTTGGTTCGGATCTCTTTGTTCATTCAGCTTTGTTGTTACGTGCATATGGTTTGTAGAGTGTGAACATTCTTTGTTATTGCGTTTGAATTGCTAGTACGTATCAGTTTCAAATAAAGGGATGACCATTTAAATGAAGGGAACATTTTAATTGCTAGTATCAGTTTTGTAGAATGTGAACATTCTTGTTATTTCTTTGGTGCAAAGTGCATATGGTTTCAAATGAAGGGATTTCATTTTGCTGTTTTCCAACATTTTGAAGGGATCAACATGTACATTTACAGGATCGATACTGCTTAATTGTGTGTTTCATGCTGACTTTTCACATCCCATTGATATCCGAGAAGGATTTCGGTTGGATGGGTGTTTTAGCTTTGCTTATTTTTCATTCTAGACTTCTTGTACCAGTGAAAGTACTAAGCATAAGCTCTAAGCATTAAAATTTGAAACAACCAGAAAATATAAAGGAGACTGGTTCGTATGATATATGGAATTACTGGTAATTGATGTTATAAATTTGTGGCTTGTAGAATGTTGTAATTTTTTTGAAAAATATGTAAATATATATTTTTATGAAAAAGTAAATAAGTCATACTGGCAGTTGAAGGAGTAAATGGAGTAGTATATATATTTTTATTAAAAAATAAATAAGTCGTACTGGCAGTTGAAGGAGTAAATGGAGTAGTGGTCTTACAACCACCAAGTCTCCCTAATAAAGTGGAACTGTTTCACCACGATTTCCACTTCTCTTCAACTGCCACCACTTACAAGATCAATGTGTTAACTACCACTGCTACAAATAGGCTCTTTAAACTATTGACAAAGAATCTTAGAATGATCTGATAATCATCTCATAAACATCCGACTTTGATTTTGACAGAGTTTTTCTCAATTCCCACATAGAAATTCCCTTCATAGTAGTTCAATACATTCCATCACTTGCATTCAATTTCATTGATCTCAATACCTTCTCTGCTTCCCTCCCTACAGATCGACCATTTTACTCTTATTGTGACCGAAGTAAGACTGGAACGACCATTTCTTGGTTTAGAACAAGATTGTACAGATTAATCTCTCGAAGCTGAAAGTACTTATACTATACATTTGTTTTAAGGGTTTAGACGATTTGCTCTTACTAACATCAACCGATCCCATTTTTTCCTTTTTACCCTTAAATTTGTTTTACTCACGACCAACTGTGAATCAAATTTTTAAAGAAAACAAACTCATATAATCTTAAAAAAAAAGATAAGACATAGTTGAATCCAAATAATGTAAAATGCATATAATAAAAGGAGATATGTACTTTAAAAAAATGTCTTTGGTGATATTATCAATTTATCATACTGCTAGCTCCTTCCTCCAAACTCCAAAAGTTTCTAAATTAAGATATATTGCCCAAAAATGTCATCCCATTTTGAAGCAGTATATTTGCAGATTTTTGGATAATGAGGCTCAAACGTGCGATGTGTATGAATAAGAAACTCCGGGTGTTGCCTTCTCATATATTCATAACAATTTTGCTTGCCTAAAGTCTCCTGATAAACAATTTGTTAAAGCGAAAAAGTTAGACATTCGTTAACGTCTTTATAATAAAAGAAAAAAAACACCGTATTATATATAAAAAATACTTGCCTACTTTTAGGCTCATTAAAAAAAATTCCCACCTCACTAAATTCCCACCTAAGTGAGGACAGGGATATCTAAAAAAAAACTATCCATATTAGTTAAAATTATATTTATATCCTTATCCTAATACTTCCAATTTATTTTTATTTCTCTCGAAACCAATCAGAAATTTGATTATTTTTTTTAAATCATTTTTTTTATTTAGAATTTTAGAAAATTTTGGAAATTTTTTGTGTTCTAGAACAATTATCCAATAAGGCACTTACACGATGACCGACTGTTTTTGATGTTCTTGATCCATGAAGAACATCAGCCAAGAATCAGCATATGTTCTTCATTTTTATCTTTGATTGTTCTTGATGTTCTTGATCCATGAAGAACATCAATCTGGAATCGGTATATGTTTTTCATTTTATGGCCTATTGATCAAAATCGGCGGATATAATCCTCCATAAATGTCGATTGTAAAAAACTTAAATTCAAGAGATTTTCTGCAATTTTTTTGTTGACAGAATCGGTTGATATAAATGTACTCATCAGCCGATTATTCTTTTAAGTTCTTTGTGGGTTCAGAATTTTTTGAAATTTTTTGGGTTCAAGGACAATCTGTCAATATGAACATACGCAATGGCCGAATGTGCTTGGTGTTTTTCAACATCAGCAGATAATCAGTTGACGTGGAGATTCATATCAACGATTCTGGGTAAGAGCAAATTGTCTTTTTTTTTTGTTACAATCGGTCGATATGAATATCAATATCGACTGATTCTTGAGTATGATTTTTTAAAATCGGTTGATATGAGCACCCGTATATGCCGATTCCTCAAGTTCTTCGTAAATGAAGAATATCAAACTAGATTCGACATACGCGTGTCATCGTATCTACCGACTCTAGTTTGATGTTCTTAAAAAAAATCAACATTTCTCAGTGTTTTTATGTTTTGACTATTCATTAACAACAATTAATTTCACAACCAAACCAATTAATTCACAACTAATATGATTAATTAACACTAATTAATCAGGGGTATATTAGTTATTAACAAAAATAGTTGGATAAGAGATTTTTTATTTTTGCTTCAAAATGTCATATTTTAACTTTTAGTGGTAGGCCTCGGATAAAATGGATAAGCTTTAAATTAGTCAGAAAAGGATAAAAAGGGATTTTATTTATTTTTATGGTTTGAAAAACGTATCCAATGACCTTGATAATCGAAGTAGTGGCTGTGAACATTCCTGATAAACCTGAGTAAATGAACCAGCCGTTTCCTTTTATTTTTGAGACGTTTAGACCATTGTTTCAACGAAGGATCAAAATTATCATCCCAAAATCCGGTGAAAGTAAATCCTTGATTCAACGAGGTCTTGAAGTCTATCACATCTTGTTTTAATTTGTTGGAATCCATGAAACCGACAAGAATTCGTATGAATTCTACAAATATGTGAGAACTCCATAAAAGGGGGTGTTGTTATAGGGATAGAGGAGAAGTCAAGAATTTGAGTTTGAAATTTGTACTTAAAAGTGTTCCATCAGATGGTAACACAACAGCAATCGGTCCTGTTTGTCCTGACCTGTAAAAACAAAGGTATACAAGCGTCATACATTTTGTAGTATTCCAAGTCACACAAGAATTACTACTAACTTACCAATTATTATCAATCCTACATATCATATCATCTGCTTCTGGGCATTTGTTGGGAATACACCGCTTAATAATGTTGCCCAATTTTTTAAGATCTTCTAATTTTTCTGTGAACGAAAACAAACAAATATCAAAATCATATAGAGAGTTAATTAAATTTGTCTCTCCCTAATCCTAACTAACTACTAAACCTGCCTGATACTAAAAATCAATCTTACTTACTTTTGGTCTCATCCGATGCCGAGTCTTTTATTGGACGCCGCAGATTATCCATTAGGTGAACCATCATTTTTGTCCCATTCAACTGCATCTCAATGGTGATATTGTCCGGATCTAGAGAGCCCTATGTGTAGCTAAATTGATATACTCCATCCAGTCCCTTTCTGTTAAAAACAAAAAATATAAAATGGAGTATCAATAACTGGCGGCTTTCTATGACTCGCTGGTAGACTTGTGGATGGACACTGATGTTTTCCCAGAATTACCCTTATAAAAACATAAGACATTCATTGTAATTCAGCAACAATAACCGTTAAACATTTATATTCTGCCTCTGCAGAAGATTTATAATGTTGCATTTTAGAGCACCTATAGTGGTGCGACCAAACTCAAAGAGTAAAGACCAAAAAAATTAGGTTTACTCCGCCTGAAACGCAATGAGGAGCGAGTAAAATATGATCGGACGTAAGAGTAAGCTAACGTCTGTCATTGGGCGCATATACAACTATTCGTCTGTTGAAATTGTATTATACGGACGTAAAAGTAAGTTAACACTTGGTTGGGGCGAAAACAGGATGAACACTCGGTTGAGACGCTACCCAAAATAACGTCTGATGATAGACACATGCTTAGCATCACACCACATTTACAGGCGTATGTATAGACGAATGCCTGATGGGACATAAAACTAACCATATGCCCATTAACCTCCTACACGTACAAATGGTTCGTGTGATAATGCTCCATCAGGTGATACGCTAAAACGAGCGCCCGTCCCCACCTGTTCATAACACGGCATCTTCGCATACCCGGAGAAGTAGTTAATACCAATAACAAGATAATAACACAAATTCTCGAATCCCTAATAACATCAAAATTAACCAGATGTAACCTCACAGCTTGCCTCAACCATCTAGCAATATCAGTAATCAAACTATCTGGCGGCATTACAGCATCTTCTATATGCATTATCTCATAATAATTCCCTCCATCCGCTCGATTCTGAGTTGCCATATTGGATACGTGATTTCAGCAATATAATTTAAATTAACAAACTTCAAACTCATCCGCCCACCGAGAGGGATTCCGAGATTTCATTCTTAGATTTTTGTTCGAGCTGCGTCAAGTTAGAACTCCAACTCCAAGCGTTTAAAATATAAATCGAATGACTCGATGACAAGCTAATTATTCTATTATTAAGATGCTAATTTTATGCTGCACAATTACAGTGTATGGAGGTATACTTTATTATACATGCATGGAGACAAGTGTTGCCTTAGCCATACGTCCAAGTCAAACGTTGGTTTGGTTAACGCCTGGAGACCGAGCGTGCGTCTGGCCTTACGCTCCGCTGGACGTAACGTTGGGTGAACGTCCGATGAAGTGTAACTTTGGTTCACGCCCGGATCAGTGAAGCGTATGTCTAGCCTTACGCCTAGCACGAGACGGAGAGTCAGCGTAACGCCTGACACGAGACGCATGATTAGCTGCACGTTCTACCATATTCTGCTTTGGTCCAGTTCTGGGATCAAATATGATACAAAACAGTGGTAAAAATGGACCAAAACCCAAATTTAATCGCACCACTGTGATCCATTTTAGACGGACCAAAGATCAAATTTGAGTTTGATACGGGATTTGATTGCCCCACTGTGGAAGCTCTTAGAGGACCAAGCAATAAGAGAAGGACCTAAATAAACCACATAACTTGAAGTGGGTTTTTTATGTCAGGACAACCAGTCCAGTCAGAGTATGTAAATACCTTGAGACACTGCAATTCACCAGCCCCTAGACTGATTCCTAATCCAATACTGGCCTTTAAATACCCAAGTATTCTCTTAACTAGAAGCATGTGTATCTCAGTAGAAGCATGCATAAACTGAGATACATAAGAACAACAATACAAATATGAGGCCTTGTTAAAGTCAGTTAGTGTAAACTTCCCACTAAGATCTTATACTCAGCTGGATCAGATAATAACAATCCATCATGAATAGATACCCTAGTGGCTTTGGCAATCGGTGTAGAACAAGACGTGCACTTCAACATCTGCTTTTTTATTTTATTTTGATCGATCTGGTGGAGTTAGTCAAAGCAATTTGTTACACTTGAAATTATACTTGAAACCCACAATTACAAGAGAAGGAATCATCGAAGAAATTCAGTAAGAACAGAAACATAGTTAATAAGTGCAGAGTGGTACATTCAAATAATTAAATTTCATTTCGAAGAAAATGAACTCATTGAACCCACTAGTAGTTAAAGAAACTGATAATCAAATCAATTAGTAATTTTTAGAAGTCTTAATAAACAAGCAAAACTCTTAAAAATACAGAAATTTCTTCACAAAGCATGAGCAAAACTCCTCTCAATAAACACTTCCTATAAATTTACTCGAAATGAAATCATTTCTCTCTGACCAACTCCTGTGAACTATGTTGTCTGACTATACACAGTTTTTGCTTCTATCATCATGTCACTTAATTTCTTCTGCTAAAATTCGAAGAACAAAATGGTTAACTTAGGAGCTGCGAAAAACTATACAACTCTGAACAATTCTTTCCCTTTTAACAGTTCATTTTTCAGGGGTTTCTGTTGAATAGTTCAGTGAAACCGTGGAAACTGATTGATATTTGGACACTACTTGTTAATAGAGATGAACTCTTTTCCTAATTCCACAGAAATTCTATAGCTCCACCTTCATATGACCTGCAGATAGAGACGTATGTTAGTGCTATTTATAATATAATATGTGCAACAATCTCAAATCAAAATTTTCGCAAGTAGCATTACCATTTAATCCCATATTTTCAAGAGCTTGGTTAGAAATTAAGCCCATTTGAATCATTGACTGAAGCTCATCCTCCCATGTACTCGGCGGCGCCTGCTTATAACTAATGACTAAGAATAATTTGAAATTGATATCTAACAACCAGTTCTTTTCTTTTATTACTTCTAATATTTTTTACCTGAGACATGTTGGGTAGCTGGGGATTTGTACATTGTATAGCTTGCATCGTTCCTAGAGTATTTATAGACGGATGAAGAGATGAGGTCGCTCCTGGACCAAAGCCGTGAAAAGCTGCGCCTAAACCTCTTGAATGAAGAATCTAGAACCGGAAAAACGAGATTAACTCACAACTTCTTATACAAAGATTAAATAAAAGAAGCAGCCAGGATTTGTTTAAATATATCTACTCCCAGAAATGAAACCGTCCCTACTTACATCTTTGGAAAGAATTTGTTCAATATCAAAATTCACTTCTGGATTAACCGTGGCAAGCTTCATTGATAGGAACTGCAAAGAGAAAGAGATGAGGTATGATTTCAGATAAACTCATTCGGGATAGTGGGGCATGACATTTATGCACACATAATCTGCAGTAATTAATTCGTTACAATATACTATGGTCTTCTCGATCAACCCCACCAAGTATTATGTGGCGGAACCGACTAAGCACGACTGTGCACTCAATCCAGATAAACCCCCAAGGTAACTAATTTTCGTAGACTAGCACTGTATCTAGGATCTAAAGCTAAGAAAATTTCACATTTGGGTTCTCATGGGACCAAGCTTAATTAGTTACCCGCTAGTTAAAAGTTTGGATAACCAACTAATCCAAGTGCAGGAATAACTATTAACTGGATTTCTCAGGTTAATGAACATCGTTTTTTCTCATAATATTAGCTATGCAAAGTGAAATATTAGATAAGTTCATAGTCATACCTCAACTTGTTGTTGCAGTGACTGAACATAGTTGATAATCTCATCCAGCATGACTGCCTTGCCAGTAATCTATGACATAAATACGATCCTTCTAATTAGAATTTCAAAAGCAATATGCATTATCTAATATAAGGCTCCTACTCAAAATACTTTTTCAGTCTTACCTTATTGCAGCCTGGAACAAGCTCTTGCAGAAGCTTCATTCGTTCGCTTATCTTTTCTCGTCTCACCTATGATCCAAAGGAAGTTTATACTTTAAACACAAAACTATAGAGTAAAAAAGAACAAAATGAATGAATAAAAGACAAATTACACTACATAAGAAACAACATCTTACCCTTTCAGCAAGACTGTGACTGTTGGTTGCCTGACCACGTCTTGCCCTGAGATGAACGCAGTCGTCTTTTGGAGCTTGACCATCTTGTGAATTATCTTTAGCTAGCTTACCGTTTGAATTCCCACGTGAACTCGTTGCAGGGTTCTTTCCAGCTTTTAATTTCTTATCATTTTGTTCATTCGCATCATCAAGGGTCCCTTCAGAAACATCCTTCTGTTGCTCTGTGTCAGTCTCATTCTACAACAACAGAAAAGAAATGCAAATCATTAAGTATCATTTAATCGGCAAATGGAAAGATGTTACAATGTAATCACAAAATTCATAGAAAATTTGACCAAGATTACCTGTACAGAACTGAATTGACCCTGAGGACTCTTGCTTGAGTTGTAATCAGGCACCCTTTTCCTTTTATTCCCATCAGGTGAAGAATTTCTCGAATTATTTTCAGTAATACCATCCTTATTCGAAGTATAGTTAGAAGGACAACCAGAATTAGCAATCTGGCTGCGCTCTGAACCGCCAAATGAACCAGCAATTTCCGAAAAATTCCCACTGCCAAAGCAAGGAAGTTTTGGTGCTAATCCAATAAATCTAGGATCAGAAGGAAACTGAATGGGGTGACCACCCTGGTTTCCGAAAATACCATATGGAGAAATGGAAATTTGGTGATGTTGAGAAGCCATTGAAGCACCACCACTATGGGCAAGTGAAAGCATTGGATCCCAACCAAAATATGAATTTCCTCCTCCACTAGAGGTTTCCCCTAAAGACATTGTATTCATTGCAACCTTTCCAGACTGTGGATTTGTATAAATCCCAGAAGATGGAGAATTCAAACGACTTCCTCCTCCTCTTTGTTGAAGACCTAAATCACAATTATCATCGGTACCCATGATCCAAAACTCAAACCCCCCTTAAACTTTGTAATTAGTCTCAAATTTCACTAGTACCTAGATAATGTAACGAAGATTAAATTGAAACAGTTTAACTTAAAAGAGAAGTTTGAGACTACTAAAGCAAAAGTAGGTTTGACAAAAAAGAATAGATAGTAAATTTTGTGGAGGACTCAACAAAGAAAGAAACAAGTAACCTTTGCAGCTTTAAAGTAAAGCAACAAAACCAACTGAGTTTTCAGAATCCAATACACACATAATACTACTCAATGAAAAAAGAAGAAAGATGATAGATATCAAAATGTTAGCAGAAGGGCATATAATCTTCTCTACCCACCACCACCACTACTACTACTACTACAACCTCTCTTACTTTTTAATGACTCTACAGATTATTAAGCTTCAGTCATGTTAAAAAACAAATGCACCTAATAGACAAGAAAGTAAACCTTTCAGAGCACAAAGCAGACAAAGTAGTAAAGAAATGACATTTAGTTTAACAGCTCACACAAAATTATTAAAAGAAAGCAGATTCCCTTTTCTTTCTTATGTTTTCTTAATTAAACAAATGGGGGTTCATACATCATCTACTCATATTAATCATGAATTTAGTCCAAACAAACAACCTTTATTAAACTTTTTTTAATAATCAAACCCAGTTGGGGTTTCATCATCTTATATAACTTACACTAAACAATAATGCAGTTTGTTTAAACTCTTATTACAAATCAATCTTGATCAAGCTCCAATTTTTTTACTACTGCTACTACTCATGAAAAATGGGTTGTAAACAGAAACCCTTTTTATGATTTTCCCAAACTCTAGTACTCCTTCACATACCAGACCCACTAAATGATGTTGTTAGACAAAAACTGTAATTTAAAAAAAAAAAAAAATTGCAGAAACACAGTAAAAATAAAGAAAGGATAAATATTTGAAGATCAGAAAGAGATAATGTAGATAGATTTGCTTATCTGCTCCAAATTTACAGGTAAAAATGGTATAAGAATTATTAAATTGGAGACATACTAAACCACTGCCAACTGCTTTTGAATGATAATCTACTACTCCCTCTCTCTCTCTGTAACTTTTTTTTTTAATTTAAATTTAAAAAAAAAAAGAAAGAAAATAATTGATTTGATTTGATTATCATGGAAGAAGATGTTGTTCTTTCTTCTCTTCTACTAGAAGCTTTGCTTGCCATCTTTTCACTGACACATTTTTGCCAACTATCTTAACACATCACCTGCTGTCTTGCACTCAATTCCTTCTCACTGCCAACTAACCCTTTTTTCTTCTTTCTTTTCTTTTTTCCTATCAATTTCTTTTCAAGCAGTACAAGGTTATATCAACTGGGGTCGGTAACCCATCCATCCACCTCCATTGCTCGCCGCTCCAGAGGCGACAACTTTATCCTTTGTACGATAAGATTTAGCACCGTTTTGTTTTATTTTTGATGTCTGATACGGCATATATATCCAATTCAAAGATATTTAAGTCCAGTTATCATTTTGTAGCTGATTTTTATGTATCCGGCTAGAATCAAAAACAATTTATAACTCTATTATTTATAATTTTTAAATCAAATCTAAGAAATTAGAATTAGAATCAGAATCAGAATCAGATGTAGTAAATCAGATTTAAAAGATCTACGGGAGATAGAACCACGAGTATTGCCAAAAGGTTATGTTCCGAAGTTGGTTCCGGGAGATAGAGAATCAATTTTGAAATACAAAGAAAAACATGTAACGACCCTTGTAGTTATATAAGTGAGTAGGATCATCTACGTTCGACGACACAGCTAGTTGACAAATACCGATGTTTCGTTTTACATTGTCTTGTCGAGTTTATAGAATGATATATAATTTTTGTATTGGTGACAAATTTTATAGATCACCGTCCACGGACAGAATAAACTTTGTTTTTGTTTTTTTATGTGCAACATTTGATAGGTGAATTTGAAGACAAAACGTATAACTGGATTTATAAGTTTGCAGATGACAAAAATTTACATTTCGGAATGCAGAATTCAGGTAGGGATAGGTAGTTTTGTGAAACCATATTATAGGATTAGCTAAGTTAGCCGGTTAGGGGATTCCATTGGAGGAGAAAAAAACATTCCTTTCCATTGAATAAAAAATTTCTATCACACCAAATCCCTTTCACCGCATAATTTAACCCCGGACTTGTACTTTCAAACGTGCATAACTATTAATGGTAGATATTTCTTTAACTTACTAGTAACTAGTAAGTACTTCAACCACGTCATCATAGAGCTGAGCTGATACTTTTGGTTTGGATGAAGTACACACAACTTTTGTCAAAAGTACATTACATGTGCTGTCCTCCTCTCCTCCCATAGTAAGCTTATTCAAGAATATAACCCCCAACAAATAATCAAATCTTGACCCTTGATTTCTCTATGACAATTAGGTAAAGATGATATGAAATCTAATAGTATTTTAAGTACACCTCCCATCTTCTTTAACCCATAACAAATGGAATCTAATCAATCTTCTTTTCACCATACACTGTACGTTTTCCATAGTTTTTGGTTTTGGTCAAAGTCTTCAAATGGGTTGTTCTGAAATAGTAGTATACAGTCAAATTATCTACTATTAGGTGGGTCGTCCTTGCTGGAAAACTAGTTAAATTAAGATTGGGATCCTATGTGCCTGTAACTCTCTATATGTTTTTTTAGTGGAATTTGACTAACCAAATTTATCAGAGATTTTTGATTAAATTACATTATGTTAAAATGTTTAGTCATGGGTTTGTTGAGGTCAAATGGAACATTGTGATTCAGGCCTTGATCAGAGATCAGACTGAAAAAGTTTTGTTGGGATGATAACAACATTATATTTTTTTCTTTTTTATTTGTGATAGAGGATATTGGTGTTTATAATTTGATGAATGTTTTGACGTTCTTTTGATCTTGGTATGGATTGGTTTTTCTAGTTTTAATTGTAATCTAAGCAAACTTCATGGAGACATAAATATGATTTGAGCATGTGCTTAGATATCATATAAGGTGGATCAAACTTGCATTTTTAGTAAAACAAGTAGAAGATTTTGTTTGTTTGTTTTTTTTGATCGAGTAGAAGATTTTGTTTTACAAAATATTGCCGGAGCACCCCCAAGTCCCTTGTGATGCCATCGATCCACACGTTTAGCCCATTAACATTGGCCCAACACCTTTAGCCCGGCCGTCGGGACATTATAGGGCTAATTTACCGGCCCAAGACCGAGGGACCTAACTTTGCCGGAATAGTGATTCATTTTATTGTTATGAGTGATGACCTATTTTTAAGCCGTGGGGGAAAATTTCTAGACTACTTACTGGATAGGTCGGTGAAAATAGTACTAATACGGAGAATAGTATACAGAATGTCACACCCAAAATAACCTCACAACATTTATAGGAGTAGTATTCTACTGATGACACACACGTGTATTTTTTTATCTTCTTTCTCAAGTTTGTTCGTTTAATCCGTACGTGGGTTTCTGATGACTTCAGCCTCTTTATAGTATCCATTCCTCGGATATGAGCTAACTTTATCTGGGACCCACTTCTTATATGTGAGCACAGTTAATGGCCGGTCCATCTAGGACTGCACAAATCCGACCCAACCTGCCAACCCGACCTGCACCCGCTTAAATTTACCCGATCCGTACCCGGCCCGCCGATGAACGGGTCGGTGCGGGTGATTTTTTTTAAACCCGTCTTCTTGCGGGTCGGGTGCGGGTGATAGCTTATCTCACCCGACCCGACTCGCTCACCCGCCACTCATTTTCCAGTCTTCAAACTCCATTGACTTTAAAGTTCTACTTCTAAACAGCTCATTCATTTTCTCTTGTCTTTCAGTTCTCTTCCTTCATCAACTGTAAATAGAGGTTACAGAGCACACCACCACCACCACCGCGACAAGCAATTGAACACAAGAATCATCACCACCACCTTGTTTCTCTTCATCTTGTTTCTTCTCGAATCTCTATCAGGTACTGTATCTGTATTTGCTTTAAAAAAAAATTCTGCCCTAATTGAAATTTTTGTTTGTATAAATTACATGATTGAGTATCAATTGATTATGGGTTTCATTAGTTCTGAGTGATTGTGATGCTCATAAGGTTTAATTTGATAAATAACTTTTCCTTAATTTGAAATTAATGTTTGTGAAATTAGGGCTTTTGAGTACTCTTGTTGGAGCTTATCAGGAATTCGGTATCCTAATAATCTTGTCTGTCTCTTTGGATGCTGCGAAGAACTATTTGTAGTTGATTCAGTAGGTTAGCTCTAGCATTGAATAGAGTTTGTGAAACCCTATTATGCAGTGAACTATTTGTAGTTGATTTTGAATTTGGGGCTCTTGTGTTGGGATTTTAATTTAATTGCTTAGCTATGATAGTTAGTTAGTATTGCGAGATTGAAGAACTGTCTATGATCTTCGTGGGTTAGTAATTACTTGTGATAGAATTTAGTGTCTGTTTGATTAGTTGAAAAAAGATACAAAGTCTGAGTGGCTAAGTGTTTTCAATTATTTACTTGGCCTCCAATTTGTTGAAAAATTCTTTTCGTATTCATTTTGCTAAATCAATGCTAAACACTCTCTATGCAAAATCGCCTAACACCCATTCAAGTTCAAGTCCGACCCTCAATTCAGAAAAGGATTATTGTAGTTGTGGATTAAAGATCCACAAAAGCTCTAGTAACCAGAAGGTAAATCATAGTAGAGAGAAGTAAATTCACACAGTAGAAAAAATGATGCTTCATTAGATTTAGGCAAGTTCAGTATTGTGTAGAAGGTCAGTTTCAGGTGGCTGAAGATTAGGATGTGCAAAAAGGAAACCAAATAATAGTTAATTAGGTCAAATATATTTTTGCATGCTAGGAAGTCTCATGAGTCACATGTTAGTGTTATGATCTGATGCTACCTTAATCATGTAATAACCAAACGAGCATGATTTGCCCAGCTTGTCTATTTTGTTTCTGATTTTTAACAACATTAAAAACTATTAGTGTCCTTTGCTATGAGGGATCTGGATGATAGCATAACATTAACTTCTGTGGATCATGTCTGCAAAGTTTAAGTGTTCCATGTTTTGCATAAAACACTAAATCTCAGACAAATCACCACTGAGATAGTTACCAAAGACTCATTATATTAACCCTTTAGTTGTTGTTTAACTCTGAAGTGTTTGTTGACTATTATTGATCGATTGTGATTTTCTGAAACACGCAGGTTGAATCTCTTCTTCAAGATGCTACCTCAAAGGTATGGTTTATCGTTCGTCTTCTTATTCAAGTTGATTATTATTTCTAGTCATTTCATATGCTTATTATATTAATTTTAAGAATTATTCGGATGGGAAAACTTGTACTGGGATATGGCTTGCTCTAAATCTTCCACTTTTTTATGTATTTTAGGGAGCAAAAGTACTCCTGGGTGGAAAAAGTACTCCTGGGTGCTAAATCTTCGCCCAACTCTCACTATTTTCCCTCTAGAGGACCTGAGCCACCAACAATATTTGTTTTTCTACAGCCTCGCAAGCAAGCTTGATGCAGTTGTTCTAATGACTTGTATTTGGTTTCTTTCATAGTGACTTTCATAATGACTTGTATTTGGTTTCTTTCATAAATCATTCTTTTTTGGTCAGGCTTAAGAGGGTTTAGAAGTTAGAAGTTTAGATTTATAACAAGAACAACATCTTTCACCGGATTTGAGGAGTCTGGGGACGGGTTGGGTGCGGGTGAAAAAACAAGTTACCCGCTAACTGGCGGGTTGGGTGCGGGTGAGACCGAACCCGACCCGACCGAAGCCCTAGGTCCATCCATTGGAGTTGGTTTAACTGCTAGTCCTTTTTTATGTTTTTGGACCAAAGATATTATTCCAAGGTTCATACGTGTGTGACATTTATAAAACCTATTTTTTAAATGTACAAAACACCTTCACATATATAATAACATTTTAGGTAAATCTAATTCATTTTTTTTTAATTTATTCTCTAAAACAGAGAGCTTTAGAATATATTTTTTCACCGATCTCTTTAATTCTTCTTGTTATAAAAACTAGATTTTGAACACAAAATTGAGAAAAGATAGAGGTTATTTCTTTGATTTTATTGATTTACATTTTAAGATTTTTAATTAAAAGAATAAGAAATGGTGGAAAAAGAGGAAGAACGAAAGTTTGAAAGTGATGGTGAAGAGAATGAGAAGGAGAAGAAGATTCGAGAATGGATCAGGATAGGTGTGTTGGTAAGTATTGTAGGATCATACAAAACTTTATTATCTTCAATACAAACGAATATGTACAGTAGGATCACACGAAAAATCTATTATCTTCAGTACAAAAGCATATGTACATAGGATCATACGAAAACTTTATTATCTTTAGTACAAACAAATATGCTAAGCCCATACAAAAACTCTATTATTTTCCGTACAAACGAATATGTATTATATGATCATATGAAAACTCTATTATCTTCAATACAAAGAAATATGTACTGTAGGATTACACAAAAACTTTATCATCTTTAGTATAAACGAATATGTACTGTAAGATTATATAAAAACTGTATGATCTTCAGTACAAACGAATATATACTGTAGGATCATACCTTATTAGATGTCACACGAATATTTACTATTAAAATTATTTTTCTTCTTCAACTTGTCTTTTTTATTTTTAACGATGAACAGGAGATAGTAGATGTAACGGCGAACGTATAACTGTGTATCTAAAGATGTTTGCGATAAAAGTAAAAAATTAATCTAAATCCGTTTTTGTGTAATACTTTTGAATCATGATCTCGATCTATTTTAATGGCGACAATAAAAGGAAAAAAAATAAGAAGGAGAAAGACATAAAAGAGAAAGAGAAAATATTATTTGACTTAACCTATCTTTTCTTTCTTTTTAATTTTTATAAGTGAGAAAAATTGTGTCCTTTTTTATGTCACACGAGTAATATAAGGACAACTTAGTTATTTTTTTGTTTTAAATAAAAAAGGACCTTTGGTTAATTATAAATTCCTATATGACCCTACGATAACTATTAAAAACGCGATTTAGAATGCAAGAATACTTTGACGTAATTTGGAATTGTGTATTCTTGCATTCTAAATCGTTTTTTGAAAGTCAAATTGTGTCACGCAATTCCAAATAGTGTTTTATTTATATTTGTTTGAATTTTTTATGTTACACTTCTTTTACATCAAACCTAAAATGAATTGTTTGTTTTTTGACACCATGTTTACACTCATTTAAATTAATTTGATTGTATTTTCTTTAAAACCGAAATTAATAGTTAATTTATTGAAATTCATAGTTGTTTTACAACTAAGTTTATTCTTCATGGTCTTCAGCATCTCCCTACCGCCGTCAGCTAATTTCATTTAAAACCCAAAAATGAATAACAACATACTTTCATATTTTTATAACAAATTAAAGAGTATAAATTGAAGGCATTGTTTACCATATTCTCAAACACCTTTGAAGTGTTCTGGGAAATGGTCTTGGACTTCTTCTTCGTCTTCATCTCCATTTCATTTTGCTTTGAACTCTTACCCTCTTCACGAGCCTGACTTTTTTATTAATGCTTAGGGGATGATAAATTTGCTTATATCAATACATGTAACCAGGGGCAACTTCACGAGGATCGTCTTGCAATGGTACCAAAATTGCCATATTTAATTTGTTGGCTTTCAAGTTTTTCCAATGCTCAAGGGTTGGTTTGAGATCATATTTGGGAATCCATGAAGAACTAGTGCTCTTATTTCCCTCAGAACCCTTTGCCAACAACTTGAACTTTTTATTACCCACCGAAATCGTTTGGATGGATCATAATTGACGAAGTACCTGGCGAGGATCATATAATACAAATCCACCATGATAAAACAATGGTCTATAGTACATCCCCATTGGCATATAATTGATGGACACATTATTGTGTCTAAATTACGCTCGATTATCTACTTTGATAGTGTTCGATTTTGTTCTTATTATGGCTTTTTATGTCTTTGTAGATATTTTTGGAGAAATAAACACTTAAGAGAAATTTGGTTCATAATTGATAAAGGCACCCACTCTTTGGTTCAACATTCAAATTTCAAGTTTGGGCGGGAAGAAAAAATCTTCTCATTTCACAGCGTACGGGAATTCTTCTATGTCACGTACTAGACTTGGGAGATTTAGAGATATTTAAGGAAGTTGTTGAGTACAGAATCAAGACCACACGATCAAAACCAAATCATGAACATAAACAGGAAAGAGTATTTTTACGGGTTTTGGAAACACTCTGTTTATGGAAGTTTTCTCAACCTCTTCTAGGAATCTAAATCTATTTGGAAATAAGAATTAAAAAGAGAAAGATATAACATTGTTCTCATGATAGAATCGAGAAAGAAAGAAACAATTCAAAGAAATCAGGAAGGAAAAATTATGCTTTTGGAATGTTTTCATGATGAGAATCTGCCGAGAATTAGAAGAAGATATTCAAGAAGATTTGGGGTTGTTTGAAGGTGTAGTATAAATACAAGGGAGTAAAAGAGATTGGGGGAGCTTAGAGACGATTGGGAGAGAGCAAGAAGGTTGCCAGTGATCGGGAAGAAGAAGACAGGAGAAGAACATTTTTGCTGCTGCCAAGAGGCAACGAAGAACAAAAGCCTGAGCAGAACTGTTATTCATAGTGCTATAAAAACAGTGGTAATTTTACCTCAACAGAAGTCCGTGCTTTCTTCCGTGCTCTTTTACTATCGTCTGTAAAATACAAAACTACTCATTGTAATGCTTATAAGCATGTCAAAATTCCTGTGAACTATTCTATCACCATTGTAAGCATCACTTGAGTTATGAAATCTATTTTTGAGTGTTTTGCCATTACAATGAGGAGCTAAACTTCATCTCTGGGGCGACAGAGGAAGCTAATTTCCAACGATTATGTGGTAAATTATTTAATTAATTTATGCAATTCTTTTATGATTAATTGCCTTGGTTAAAAATTGATTTAAAGATTTTTGTTAAATAATTGTAATTCCATTAGATGGTACATGCTTTGGCTTAGGTTTTAGATGTTCCATGCTTTTGTTATACAATTGTTATTTTGAAAATCTACTTATTGCAATGATTTAGAATCAAATTAAAATGTTATAATTGCATAATTAAAATTATTAAACTTAATCACTTTGAAATTGGAAAATAGTGGAATCCTGGCCTCAGTTTTCTTTCAACTTTATAAAAAAAAAAATATTTGAGTTTTCGTATTTTTAGTCTTAGAAATTAGATTTAAAAACAAATCTTCACAAGTCTCAACGAACTTTATTTACCACTATTAAAATTACATCAATAATCATCTTCAACAACTTCATCTTCTTTTTTATCTTTCTTGTATGGGTCAAATACGACGTCATGACTATCAACAATATAAGAAAACCCCTAGTTATTATGGGAATGATGATTTAACTAAGGAAATGAAATCATATTAAAATGATCGAATAATAATATTATAGGCCGAACCTCACAAATTACATTTTACACTATGAAACATGTCAGGTTCGGCTGATAATGAAATAACTATTATTAGCAAAACCTGACAAATTTATTCTCCGAGACATTGTTCGGCTGAAATTAATTTTCTATATTAGACGAACCTAGCATTAATAATACACAAAATATGCCTATGGGTTCCAACAAAATAAATCAACAACAAATAACTTTATTATTGATAATTGCCTGAAGAAGACTGAAATTGCCTCCAATATTTGTGCTTGTTAACCTAGAGGTCATCGTAAGATTGTCGAGTATGTAAGCAAGGGGAGCGGTTCCCCAAAAGAACTTGTTAAGGGTTAACAATTAGAGATATTGATCACTCACCTTGTTTCGTGTAAGGTCGGGAAAGATATCTCTGTCGAGAGTATACAATGAGTACGCAGTTGCAGTTTTCTTGACTCTTACCTCGTCCATCACCAAGGATCCTTCTGCAACTTTCGTCTTTTTCTTCTCAAAAGAACTTTTCAAATTGGTCAACTTGATCTTCTTTAACTTCTTTGATCCACACTATCCACCTCTTTATAGGCGCGGGCGAACTCCAAATCTGTTTTGGATTAACTCCAAACAAGTTTTTCTTTATCCACTGCATAGAGTTCTTCCAGATTCATTTAATAAAAGTCGGCATCGACGCTTTTCCCAGAACTTGAAGGCCAGTAATATTCTTCATATCATCAGGAGTGATTGTTATCTTAGCTAAGGGGAGATAAAATGTGTAAGTCTCTGCCCATAATCTTTCACAAAGCGCAGACGTTGTCAATGAATCATATTTATTTTGTGGGCACTGAATAACCGGTCATAAACCAGATGCTTGTACTAAAACCATTACCTCAGAAACCTCTCCGACCAAATCCCAATTTACGGCCCTCTGGTGTCTCAACACTCTGGCGATATCCTTGTAATCAGGAGTCCTGTAGATTCTCTTTTCCTAAGACTCTTTGTAACCAATAAACTTATCTTTCGGAAGACCATGGGGTAGGTGATAGACACATTTTCGTGTCTAAATTGTGCTCAATTATCTATTTTGATAGTGTTCGATTTTGTACTATTTATGGGTTTTTATGTCTTTGTAGGTATTTTCGAGAAATAAATATTTGTGAAAAAATTGGCTCAAAAGTGATAAAGGCACCCAGGAAATTACTAAAGGCACTCATTAAAAGTGATAAAGGCACCCACCTGTTGGATTGGGGGCACCCCCTTCTTGATTCAAAAATTTAAAAATGGCGGGAAATGTTCTTCACACGTAAAACAGATTCTGGATTAGCTGGGAACCAAATTTAAAGGGATTTAAAGCGTGTTTTTGATATCTCAAACTGAGGAGACAATCAAGATAGGTTAAAACACGTTATTCATGAGTGTTTCACCCGGAAAAATCGTTGGAAAAGCCAAGACACGCCGGAAAAGAAAGAGTTACTCTCGGATTCGGATTAACAAAGTTTTGGAATTCGATTTGGATTGTTCTTTGTGTTCTAATCGGTTAAGAAAGGTTCCTAGGGTTAGCTAATCCTATAAATAGCAAACAGTATCAAGAAACAAATCATCCAGAGTAGCCGAAAAAATGCCAGGAAAAAAAGAAAAAAATTATGCTGGTGGAAGAACACGAAGATATAAGGCTCCAGAGAACTATCATTTTTTTCGTTGCTTATTCCTTCAAAATTATGCATCGTCCAGAGTCTGTACTTTATTTCTGTTCTCTTCAGCCACACAGAGAACACTCTCTGTAACGTTTATAAGCGTATCAAATCTTCTGTGTTACTTTTATTTCTTCATTGTAAACACTTTTTGAGCTATGAAAAACTATTTTGAGAGTGTTTCCAACATGATGAGCTAATCACCATCACAGGGGTGACGGAGGAAGCTATTTTTCCAGTAATAAAGTGGTACTTCTTATTTTATTTATTTTTGTAATTAGTTTACTATTATTTGCTTTGAATTAAAATTGGAAAAAAAATGGTTTTTATCAATTAGTTGTGTTTTCTTTTGACGAGTCATGCTGAGCTTAGAGCTTTTGATGTCTCATGATTCGTTTTGCAACTATTATTTTGAAAACCTAACTTTGGCAATATTTTGGGTAAAATGAATATATGAGTTGCAAGATTTTTATCACTTCAAAAATTGGCTAATGGTGGAATCCTTAGTCTCAGTCATTCCCATAATTTGAAATCAATTTTACTTTAATCTGTTTTATTTTTAGTTATTAAAAATTAGGTTTAAAAATCGAATCTTTACAAGTCTGAGTATCGAACCTTTTACCACTGTTTTAAAAATTACATCAGTAGGTAGCCCCCCCTCCCCGATGACATATTACATCGTAATACAACGCCCCCTACTCCGAGGTGTAACAAGTTTCTTCTCTTTTTATTCTTCTTGTTGTTGTTTCCGTTGTCAGTGTTGTTGTTGTGGTTCTTCTTCTTCTTCATTATCATTCTCTTCATAGTTATCTTTGTCTTTATCATCACTATAACCATCATCTCATCCCCCCTCCTCCGAATACTCCTTGTCCTTCTTTTCTTCTTCTTCTTCTTCTTCTTCTCTTTCTATCTCCAATGGTTTTCACGAATTACAACCAAACCTAAACCGCCATCTTTGGTGGTTCCCCTGTTAACTGCTCCCAATTTCTTGGTGCGGCTTCCTCAGGGATCAGAAGTTTTAAAAGTAGAAGAAGTTACCTTCATGTTCCTTCTTTTACCTTTAGCTCTGTTTCTAACACACACAAAGTATAAAAACTAATTAATACTTCAAACAACATATATTTGGCTAGAAATCATTAAGATTTTCCTACAAATTATAAGTTCGGTTCAAAATTTTAGCAAAATCACAAGGTTCGGTTGTCCCGATTTATTTGAATATCAGCCGAACTTCACTCATTAAGTACTGAGATAAGTTCGGCTAATATTTGATAACCCAATATCAGTTGAACCTTACTACTTGGGTTCATGTTATCAAAATCAAAAGGTTTGGCTTTCTAAAGCTTTCTGATTATCAGCAAAACTCTATTAGGTGTGAATTTTTGAAGTGACCAGACAAATGTTTGGCTGATAATTGAAACGAAATATCATCCGAACTGTTCTTCAACACCTTCAGGAAGAAAAACTATGCAAAGTTCGTTTGATAATTCGTTTCAATTATCAACCAAACTTTAGTCTGTCGAAACCCTAATTCGTTTCGATTTAAACTCAATTTCTCAATCAAATGTAAGGAAATAATAGATGGGTTTGGGTGAAATACCTCCGAATACACATGTTAAGATTCGGTTCCCCCTCTCATACTTCTCCTACTTCATTTAATTGAATTTTTGGTTCAACTCCTTCTCCTTCTTCTTCTTCTTATTTTTTTTCTTATTCTATAATCCGCAGATTAGATCCCATCTTCTTCTTCTTCTTCTTCTTCTTCTTCTTCTTCTTATTCTATAATCCACAGATTAGATCCCATGTGGATGGAATTAGTCTTTGAACGAGTCATTTATAGTTGTGTATAATAGATGATCAAAGTTTTACGAATAGACCATTAGTTAGCGGCGATGAAAAAAATTGAGATTGATGGTTTTGGTTGAAGTTTGTCTGGAGAAAATATAAGAAGAAGATAAGAATAAGGGAAGAAAATTATGAAACTGATTTTGGTTTTTGATTTAGATTTTGTTTAGGTTTTATAATTAATAGATGGTATTTTTATAATTTTAACTATTTAAAGGTATTTTAGTAATTCAGCTACCCATTAGATACCCTTTATAAACTCATCCTAGATATATATAAAATTTTGTATGCCTAACAAAAATTGTGTATGCTAAAAAGTAGGGTTCTTCTTTTATCCTATTAAATAAACTTAACTACCTTCCTTTTTCTGTCAAACCCATTTACCGACTCACCTTATATTTTTTCAATCCCATTCTAGACATTTCTCATCAATTTTTTTGAGCCTATCAGCAAATCAAGGAAATTTTCAACGCAACTCAATATCTATTTTTTCAGTTCCGCAAGTCAATACCTACTTTCGAAGTTCCGATGCTCGTTTTTCTCCAAGCTATTATACTTTGTTTCAAGTGTCGTTGTTGAAAATCAAGTTTTGTATAAAAGGTAGTGTTCAAAGTTCAAGTAAAAGGTGTATGTTACAAGTCCGATGATTATTCAAGTTAAACACTTCAAATGTTTCCTTGTCCAACTTGAGGGGGTATTGGAATATATGGGGGTATGCTAGCCACCGAGGTGGTTGTAAATCAAGTTAACTCACGTGTATTCCAGGCACATATACATAAGATAGTTAGAAGATTAAGTCAACAACAAGATTTGTGTAATATATAAATAGATAAGCGTAGCCTAGTCATGACAATTAGTTATTATTATTTTCTAGGGTTTACTAATTATCATATTATTCTTATAAATAGGAATCATCATGTAACGGGATCCCAGAAATTTCATCATAAGATCGATAATATAATTCACCTTATGGGGTTTTGTCCGTGGATGTAGGCAATTAGTGCTAAACCACGTTAATTTCTTGTTTCAGTTTTATATATGTAATTGATGATCCTTCGATACCCATAATTTATTAATTTGCGAGAAGTTGATGTGCAATTTGTATCCAAATGCACTCGACCTGCCAAGAAAGTAACAACGCTCCAGCTTCCAGACCCAAGTCTAAGTCAGTTTTACAAAGTTGTTTTTCCTCAAATACATACAACGATTGTGCTCTTTCCAAATTACATAACAAACTTCCACAGTAATGAACTGCGAAGCATATTTACCACTTACAGATAACACAATAGGATACCAACATAAAACAAAATCTAAAAGAGATTCAGGCATCCCTAATACCACTGACTACTTGCCTTAAGATAAGACCAAACCTTTCGGGACACTTAACAATGGAGAAGAAGATGATCGATAGATTCTTCATGGGAGCGAGGGTTCCATCACCGTTCAACGTGGAAGGTTTATTTTTCTAGGTTTTAAGTGTTAAGATTGTAGTAGTACCAGATGTTTATTCAATGATATATAAAAAAAGTTTAAGCAACTTATCGATATATATGTTATAAGATCAAATTATTTTGAAGATGTTACCACCAGTGAAGAGATTCCAGTTATCGTCCGTTTGTGGAATTAGGGTGTTAAAAGATGCGAACGTTTAATTTGTGCTTATACATAAGACTTTAATAAATTTTTCTATATTGATAATTACAATATTTTATAAGATCACGTGAGCATTGTAAAATTCAAATATACATGCCTTAAAACATCTAGCCTAATTAAATTGTACACCATAAAAAAATCCGTAACATTAGATGTTTGTTAAAGTTATTTGAATCATAAATTGATAATCAACAAACAATACGCACTAATAAACTAAGTTTTTTTGTTTTATTAAACTTATACATGATTATTTTTATTAAGTACACTACCTAATTGTGATGTTTATATGAAAATTATCGCAAGGGTGTACTATTTTAATTCTTTTTATTGTTCATATCAGACATTGTGTATTAATGCAATTCATAACAAAAATTAACTTACCATACTTGTTTCCTCAAATCTACTAATCAATATGGTAGATGTGATATCCTCCAACTTTCTACCTTTATGGTCAGAACTTTCAGGTTGGAAGTTTTAAGAAAACTATGAATTCTCTGAACAAATGCATAAAGCTCCACATGAGTGTGTATCTTTTTTACGTCATCGTCGGCTTTATAATATACATAACGAACTTCTTCCCAATCTGTCCATCTTTTTTCACTTCCGAGCATTTCAAAAAAAAATCATCACAAGTCCATAACTATCTGCTGCTATTATTTGTCAACCCAGTATAAGTAGTTCCTTTAATCATATTAACTGAGTTAGCTTCTAATTGTTCCAATACTTCTTGAAACACAGTATAAATTTAAAATACTAGTCATCGGATATTATGAAGCATCGTGGTAATGCAAGTATGAACCTGAAAATTTTTGGAAGAAAAAGATCAAAGCATATTATTATTAGCAAGAGGATAATCTATCCGCTAATCTAAATATCAACTAGTTTTGAATCATAACACATTTTTTGAGAGGAATTTAAAGGAAATACTATTTTCAATTTCTTGAGATACATGTCCACCAAAATCACTATTCAATTCAATGGTGTAAGGTACACCAAATTAGTTAGATAAACAGAGTGACATGATTATCTAATGACCGGGCCTTAAAAGATCTAGTAGTACTTAGTAAAACTAGGTTTGATGACTCACCAAATGTCATTTGGTCATTCACCAGAGACAAACAATATGAGAGGTACAATGTTTATTCCCGAAAATAGCAATAATCAGAAAATTACACACAAGCACACTAGAAACATATCATAATCATTAGCAACATTATTCATAAACTCATTTCTAAAACCATGTGTTTCTGGATTTTCAAAAATTTCCAAAAACAATTACTACAATGTTAATGATAACAATCATGTTTATGAAGAAGGGTTTTCATGTAGATGCATGAGATTTGCTACTCTTAATTTTAATTAACTATTCCAGCAGACGATTTCCTTGAATAACTGCTAATATGTATGACGATAAGTCGATGAGATTGTAAGAACATACCTCAGCTCTATATCTTAAGGATTCCATCGCATTTTTGGAGAGACAACGGAAAGGAGCAATAAAATTTGAGCCACCCTTGTTCTCATCTTTTTCTTCCCTTAATGTGGTTTTGATTTCTTCAAAAACCTCCATCTCATCTTCTGAAACTTGTGAAAACAGTACGAGTAATTCTTCATTTAGTAAATACACAAAAAACATCATCATCATCATCATCAACAAGCGGATCATCACAAATATGAAGAAAGTTGAAGACGTTCAATAGTTACAAGCAACAATAGGAGGAGCAAATTGCATATTCAAGTTGAAGACTAAGTACAAGAGCAAAGAAAATAAAAAAAAAGTGAATTTTTGTGAAGTTTATGATATCGAGACTATACAAGTTGTAAAAAATCAAGTGGTAAAGTTATTCTCCCACGACCCTTTTATTTTCATTGTATCTTTTTAGTTTGTATCATTTTTTTTAAAGAAAAAAAAAAGATAATAATAATAAAAATTATATTTTATATCGCTTTAATGTATATTTCTTTTTATATTCATTCAATAAGGTCGCGAGGAAGAAGAAATCTATAAAGAAGTTTCAAGCAACAAGAAATTGAGGAAAATAGTTACAAATTATCAAGGTTCTACGAAGTTTAAGAGATATCATCAACAATTAAAGTCGAAGACAAAGTTGTTTCTATTGGATGCTGGAGAGTGGTATTGATTGTAGATTGGATGAGAAGGTGAGCAAGCATTACCATCCTTGTATAATGGTTGATTTCCTTTCTTAAAGATCGTCATAAAAATAAAAGTTTTTCAAAAGAAAAAAAAAAGAAAAAAAAAAGTTTTTTGACGTTACCATTCAACGTGTACAAGTGTTCTATATGTACTTGCACACATGTGAGACCCATTCATATCGTCTTACGAGTGTCACTATCATAATTAAAATCCTATTGGTAAAGCAGAAGTCGAGGCGAAATGCTTAATCGATCATTCTCGAGGCTGGATTCTTTCATTATGGCATTGGTTTTCTCCCTCTCGATGATTAAGCATGAGAATAACATTCTTTGATACCTCTAACTTCTTATTGTTAGCGTCCAGAAAATTTATATCTTCTTAGCTCTTTGGATGTTTGTGGCTTTGGAATACTTAGAAGTCGGAGTAGGTTTTGTGAGTATATCTCTTGTAAACCCTCACGAGACTATATATAACTCGTCCACTATGGACACCTAGGGGTTTAAAGGCTTTTTGCACATGCTAAGTGTAACCGTGAGTACGCGACTTCAACGAAAACAAGTTGTTCTACTGTAGTTTAGTTAGGTAGTTTGCTTGAGGACTAGAAAAAGGTAAGTGTGGGGGAATCTGATAGGTGCATAATCTACATTTTTTGAGTGTCAAATCCATGCTTATATTATCTATTATTCTTGCATATTACTTGTTATTACATTTATTTTCTATCTTATGTCTCATGTTAGGTGAATTAACAAAAACAAAGTGAAAATGGCTATAAAAGTGTTAAAGAAATGGAGTCTACAAATACCAAGTAGAAGTCATCCAAATCAAAGAGTTATTCATCGTGAATATAATTAAATTATGAATCTAACGCAAAAAATATTGAGGTCATTCCGAGTTGGATGAAGAAGTTATGAGCAAAATAGTGAAACCAACTTGGATTTGGTTTATGTTGGGCTTATTGGGCTTGTGCGAGAAGGAAAGAAGAAATTGCGTTTTGGGCTTGCCTTAGACGTGAGAAATAGGGTTTTTGAGGAGGTTAAGTCTCCTAGTTGGATAATGATCAAAAGGAGGTGGAAGAGTTTGATGATGTTAGGTTTCCCAGTTGGACAGACATCAAGAGGAGGTTACCAAAGCCTATATAAAGGGGAACCTATACACAATTTTCTACTCAACTCCTCCACAATTAAGATAAGGAAATTTTGGTTACCCCTTTAAAGGGGAAACTAGGATATTTTCTCTTCTTCTTCTCCTTTATTATTTTCTTATATATTTTCTATGAGTTTTAGTAAACCCATGAGTAGCTGATGCTTCCATTGGTTGGAGATGTAATCAGAAGTTTTAAACATGAGAATCAATCTGTCTGGTTAGTTTTAATTTTCATTATCTCATTTTATTGTTCATGTTCTACTTTAAAATCACCATGTATGGAGTTATGTTTGTTGAGGATACATAGTGAGTGAATATATATTCATATCTGGTTCGAAGATACATAATAGTCGATAGACCCGGTTATAAGTAGCATAGTATGACTAACGATTGTATTCAAAACCTTCGTGTAATTGCATGTAGAAGCTTGACCTATATTAAATAGAATCCCCGTAGTACTTATATTACATTGATTAGCCTAATTCAAAGAACCTAACGCTCTTGGAGGATTAAATTTGATAGTATGCTGCATAAGGTTGTTCGCTAAGTAGTATTTGCATATTCATCGTCATGGTATGCGATGACAGAAGGAATTTACTGGAGTATGCTCTCGATGGGGTGATCTAGGTCTATTGGTATAAAGAGAAATTGAATGCTGAATTTAATCGATTGATGAACATGTTTGGTAATGGAAGATGAAATCTCTAACCAATATTTTCTATTTTTATTCACAAACTTTATTCATTTTGCTTTTTGTTTAGTTTATCTTAGAAACTCAACAACCCCCTTGGTTACCTAAGAAGTCTAAAGCAAATAACAATTTTCTTACTCTTTGTGGGAACGAATCAGTACTTGCTATTCTACTTGTTATTTAGAAACTATAAGAAATATTTTGGTGACAACCCATCAGCTAGTATTTGTATCAGTTTAATTACATTTCCATTATCTCCGTTCATTTTCCCATTATCTCCATTAAAATCCTTAATAGGTGCCTGATTTATATTCCTCATAAGTTCATCAATTACAAAAACCTTTTTATTCCCATCATTAACTCCCTTCATAACATCACTCTCATTTCATATAACAGAAAAGACATTAATATTATTTTTCCTAAGATTTTGTAACAGTCATACTGCTTGATGTTCCCATTTTCCACTTTACCATTACGCTGATTATGCTTACTGTAATTGATTTGATGATATATAGGACTTGGCATAACTTGAGAGACCTTTGAAGAAGGGATTCTCATACCACTTTGGTTAGAATTACCATTACTAACACCATTCCTACCATTCTGTCTTGTCACTATATTCCATTGACCACCTTCATCCTCATCTCTTGTACCATTTGCACCACCATTAACCATCTGACCTTAAAAACATGATTCCCATTTTGCTTTCCCTTACTCTTCTTACTTTGAACAATCATCCAAGGACCAAACTCACCCTCCTTATTATTTGAACCTGCAACATCCGAAGAAATTTGTGGTCTGGTAGACCCATTAATAGTTTGATTATTTTGTAAAATTGGACAATTTTATTTTCTATGATTAATCTTTCCACAATTAAGCAAATCAAGCTAATTCATTCATATTCAATTTTTTGCCTAATTCTACTAATCTGAATAACAAATTTTAAAGGCACATGAGTGTCAATCTCTACACACATTCTTGCAAACCTACTTCTTAAGACTAATTCAGTAGTTTTATCAATCTTAATTGGTTTTCCTAATTTACCTGCAACTTCAAAAAGATTTTTCTCATCATAATACTCTAAAGGTAGTTGCGGTAATCTAACCCAAACAACAGTTCTATTAATGGAAGACTCTGATGGCTTAAAATTTGCATACCATCTCATTATAGCTAAATGATGACCATTCACAAACCAAGGTCCTTCAAGCAAAACATATTTGAAATCCTCATAAACTTCAAATTTAAACAATAATCACAACCCAAATCTAATATATTAATCTTACCTATTGGGTTCCATAGTTCACAAAATTTTGTCACAATATACTTATACCTACCGTCTTACCAACAACTTTCCCAATCAGGCAGTATTTCCATGGTTGAATGATTCTCTTATAAGTTTTAGCTTCAATTTTGACCACCGGAATTTCAATATTAGCTTCTTCAATTGCTTCTTCTTCATGAAATTGTGACACCAATTCGTTATCTGATTAGCTCAAACCCCACTTCTGAAAACACTCACTCCAATTGAACTCACTTTGGTTGACGACATCTCTGCAAGAGAAATAATTATTTCTCAATCCATCAATTCTCGAACCAAAACTTGAATACCTCCTCATGTCTCCATTTGCTTAATTCTATAAATCCACGACCATCTCTAAAACTTTATTTGAATTGATATTTGAAATATCACCATTAATTTGTTTTTCCAGATTCGTAGCCATCTCTCCATCTCCAGCCGAATTGATACCTACCACGACTTTCTTCTTCCCTTCTGGATCGATTTCACCGAATTTGATACCTGAACTTGATGAAAACGTGTTGTTATCAAACATCTAATTAGAAAAAAAATTGACTCAGTAACCGATTTTATTTCTCCGAGTCGTAGACTTTCTCTCAACACTAAAAATAAAATTTCATTCCAACCTACAGAGATTCATTAAAATATAATACTTACTGAGATTGGGCAGGGTCCCGTCAAAAAAGAAAAGATTGAGTTGGGGATTCTTTGATCTTCCAACTTGGATCCACAAAGACAAACTGTCAACCTCATAGCTTCCGACTTGAGGTTGTGATTCCCTACGAAATCTAAACCGAAAGAAAGATTATGTGATGGATTATCAGCCGATCAAAATATTTTTTATACTTATTATAATAACGAGTAAAGTAATAAGTTGGGATTTGTTTTCACATAGAGCAGAGAATTGTTGTTTTCTTTCGACTTCTTAGGTAATCAGGGGATTTGTTGAATTTCTTAACTAAACTAAAAGAAAAGTGAATAAAGGTTATGAACAAAAATAGAAAATGTTGGTTAGAGGTTTCATCTTCTATCACCAAACATGTTCTTCAATCGATTAGAATAAACATCCTCTCTCTTCATATTAATAACCCTAAAGTATCCCCAATCAGTGTAATACTTTGTTACGCCTCCATATGTCAACATATACTGCAATCGCTAATATCTGAATTCTTTTCCACCAAATAACCTAGTGCTAATCGCTAAGAGATTCAACTTGAGAAAAATATTAATATTCGTGAGACGAGTTATTCATAGGCAATATATCACACTTATCGTAGTATATTCAACCTTTGCCAAGTTTTACTTGTGACTTCTTTCACGATTCGCACCGCTAGTGATCACAAATTACTACTAAGTATTAGGGTTCTTGATAAAATTACCTAAGATTCCTAATTAGCTATAAATAGATTATTAAGGATATTTAATTCGCGATTTTAAACACACCAAACAACCAATCATATTACATGAACACAATCACATAATTGTTATACGTAGTAAAACATGAACGATAAAAAAAAAGATAACGAAAATTAAAACTAACCAGCCCTTTAAAGAGGGGGTTTTAGTAAACCCATGATTAGCTGATTAGAAAATGGAGAAGAAGAAAATTGTATCTAAGGTTTTAGGATATTTTCGTTATCTTTTTTTTTCATTAAAGGGGTAAACCAAAATTTTATCTCTTTTATGTGGAGAAGTTGTGTAGAAAATTGTATCTAGGCTCCCCTTTATACTCCCTCCGTCCAATGATAGGTGACCTAATTCAAGTTTGCACAATTCTTAAGGCAAGGAGGAGAGAGGAGTATATTTAAGTATTTCTTATAATTATATCCTTATGAATAATAATTAGTAAAATTTAGAAATAATTTATCTCTCAAACTATACCACGAATATTCATAAACTTTATACAATTGAAAAGCATTTTAAAATACATATTTAACGAATATAAACATGGCTATCAAATTATACATATTTCTCATACTTACAATAATCAATTAAAAGGGTAGTTTTAGAAATATCCCCTTGTTTAATGATATAGGTCACCTATTAGTGAGACGAAATTTAAAAATGAATAGGTCATCTATTATTGGACGGAGGGAGTATATGCTTTGGTAACCTACTCTTGATGTCTATCCAACTAGGAAACCTAATCTCATTAAGCTCTTCTACCTCATTTTGATCCTTATCCAATTAGGAGACTTAACCTCTTAAAAAACTAACAAAAACCCTAATTTTCACACGATTTATAAAGAAGGATACCACTATTAGCGGAGGTGATACCATTCCATATAAGACAAATAGATCCTAATGATCCTGACTGTTGGATCGATCAAATGGTATCACCCCCGCTAGTAATGCTATCCTCTTTTATAAATCGTGATTTTTCATGTCAAAGGCAAGCCCAAAACGCATCCCTTATTTCTTTTCCCGCACAGGCCCCATAAGGCCCAATAGAAACCAAATCCATGTTGGTTTCGCGGTTTTGCTCATAACTTCTTCATACGAACTCGGAATGACCTCATTCTTTTTGTGTTGGCTTCGTCTTTAAATTCTCTACAAATTGGTGAGAAGAATTACTGGATTTGAATTAGTTTCAATTTTTCTTTAATTTTCTTCACTTGTAGCACTTCACTTCCTTAGCACTTTTAAAGCCATTTGCACTTCTTTTGGTTGAATCGTCCTAACATGAGAAACAAAATAGAAAACAAGAGTAAGAAAGGGTAAAACTTAAGAAATATAAATAAAATAATATGGATTTGATAGTCAAAACATGTAGATTCTGCACCTATCAAATTCCCCACACTTACCTTTTGCTAGTCCTCGAACAAACTAACTACCTACACTAACTTACTTCAAACTAAATTACAACAAGCCTTTAAACCCCTAGGTGTCCATAGTGGACGAGTTATAGTCTCGTGAGGGTTTACAAGAGGTATACACACAAAACCTAAATTCCAACTTTCAAATATTCCATAGCACATGCATCCAAAGAGCTACAAAGACATAAAATTTCTGCACACTAACAATAAGAAGTTAGAAGTATCAAAGAACATTATTTCCATGCTTAGCTCTTGAGTTAGGAGAAAACTACCATATGCAAAAACAAATCCAGCTCCAAGAGCGATTGAATGATTTCTGCCTCACCAATAATAGGATTTTATGAAACTGACAATTAAAAGACGCACTTTATGGTTCTCATGTGTGCAAGCAAGAATGAAGACACAAATCCTGCATGCGTTGAATAATGGGAAGGTAAAGGAACCTTCCAAATTATATGAAGGTGTTATCCCATAGAAATGTGGGACGAAAAAGAACCTTTTTTTTCTGATGATCTCTAGAAAAGGTAATCAGATATTATGTGAGGATGAGAATGTTTACTTACCTTCTCACCCGGTCTACAATCAACACAACTCTCACATCATCCAATAGAAACGTCTTCAGTCCTCGGTCTTCAACTATTGATGGTTCACCAATATGGTTTTATAAAATTGAGAGCGATCAAATAAGCATCCCGCCTCAACTTCTGCCTCACCAATATGGTTTTATAAAATTGCACTAAAAATACGCACTTTATGGTTCTCATGTGCAGAAAGGGGTGAAGATAGAGGTGAGAATAAAAAGAAAACTTCTGAGTTATATTTTATTATACCATAGAAACGTGGGACGAAAAGATTTTTTTTTTCTTTTCTGATGACCTCTAAGAAGGAAATCAACCACTATGCGAGGATGGGAATGCTTACTTACCTTCTCACCCGATCTACAATCAACACCACTCTCACAACGAATAGAAACAAAATAAAAACCAAGAGTAATACAAGGTAAAATTCAAAAAATATAACTAAAACAAGTATGAAATTGATACTCAAAACATGTAGATTTGCACTTATCATTATGAGAAAATAGAAAGTAGATATTGTATCATGTACATGAGTTCATTAGTCAAAATAATAATATGATGTCACTATAAATAACTATATATGATAATCTCCATAGACCATAGTCATTCATGGTTCTGTTTTGTTAAGATACATAAAATGGAAAAAAGAGGAGAAGATTGAAACAAAGTAGAGTTTCGCCACCATACCTTATTAAAATTTGATATTTGTAAAGGAATGTATTCAGAAATCTTCAGGAACGAGCTGTATTACATCCTTACTTGGATAATCAAATGGAGTTTGATTGTATTTGAAGGATACTGTTGGTCTGTCTCAATTCTTAAAGTCAACCAATTAGGGTCTTAGAAAGAGGAGAATTTGATTACGGTTTGCCCTAGAAATTTGTAGAGAGGGAAGAGAGGGAATTCAAAATTTTGGTTTAGAAATAAATTAGGCCCCTGCCTTTCTTTTAACAGGGTGAGCATGGGTGATCCAATCCGACCCAATCCACCCGTAATGTTGCGGGGGGACACCCAATCCGTTTATGGGTGGATTAGACATGAAAGTCATGAAATCATTGTCCAAAAAGATCAGGTGTAGCTGAATTTTTCTAGCTTTAACACTTTATAGTATAATGTATTCTGATACTTTACCAAAATATTCTTGAGTCAGGTTACCAAAAGATCATGTATGGTTGAAAATTATTCAAAACACTTTTTTGCATAGTTTATAAAAAGATTGCGATCTATTTACATATTAATAAAAAAAATCATGTTATACAAGAAAAATTATATACAAAAAGATATTAATTGACAAATACTCATGATATGTAAAAAATATCATGAGACATTGTGTTATTAACATGTGAGACACATTTCATAATTAGTTAATACTAATGCACAAAATAAAAATACATTAACGTAATATTATTGAGTTTTGTCATGCATGAATACTTTTATGACGTCGAGTTTTAAATCATAAAAGAATACTAATTATATACAAAAA
>JAJJMC010022854.1:2976606-3005317 GCA_023531435.1 Papaver californicum
ATTAGGAGTAAAAATCAAGCAACACTACTGAATTAATAGAAGATTAAAATGTAAAATCGAGAATCATGCATCCATAAGAAGAATGTAAAGGAGCATTATCATGACAGCAAACAAAATTGAATAAGAAGCAAAACTTAAAAGAAGAAAGAAAGAAAGAAAAGTAAACCTTAAGGAGTAGATGATGATGATGGATAACTCTTCCAAGTATTTGAATAAACAGATCTCCTTCTCTTGAGAACTATAAGATGATGGTTCGAACGGAGGGAGTATAGAAGGATCAATTTTATGATTTTCTCCAAAAATAATTTTTTCAAACTCAGAGAGAAAAACAAGTTAATGGCTTTGAAAAGGGCCGGTTTGAGACTTGAAAGCTCTGTTTCAAACAATGAACAAGTAGACAACTTTTAACTCAAAAGCTTTTCGTTTTTCTGATAACAAATTTACTATTTTTCACATTACTTATGCTACTCATAATAGAAAGAAAAAAGATGGTCCACTGTTTTAAGTTGCTATTTTAGTACCCCTATTAGAAGATACATTTACAAGAAAAATTATATGCAAAAAGATGTTAATTGACAAATATTCATGATATGTAAAAAATATCATGAGACATTGTGTTATTAACATGTGAGACACATTTCATAATTAGCTAATACTAATGCACAAAATAAAAATACATTAACGTAATATTATTGAGTTTTGCCATGCATGAATACTTTTTTGACGTCGAGTTTTAAATCATAAAAGAATACTAATTATATACAAAAAGGATATATTCATTTGAAATTATTCATACGTGAAAAAAAACAATCCAATCTCTTTCACGGTGCCCATCTGTTTTTCCTGTAGACTTTTTGTTTTCATCTTGACCAGTTTTCTTGATTTGATCATTCACAATATGAATACTAGAGTGATCCACTGTCTTTTTCAACTCTTCCATTGACTGATGTATCTCTGTTATTTCAGGAGCATTATTAGTTTTACCTAATTGATGAAGAACTTGATATGGAACTTGAACTTGAGGGGGGACTAGATTAAAAGTATGGCCCACCTGTTGGGCCCGGGCTGGATAAGAAATCTGAGCTAACTTTGTGTTGATAGAATAAACAGAAACCATAGAAAACCTATGCATGTTCACTAACCCAATCGAGAACTTAAAAGACACTTGGTTAGCAGCTACCCAATGAGATGTTTTCCTTAAAAATTCTATTTCATTCAGATCCTTAACTCTGAACACGGCTTCTTGAGTGGAAAGAGGAACTAATAAGTCGATTACAGACATGTTGTGTAAAATGTCTGTTTAGGCCAATCCGGACCTCTTCCCATGAATAAAAATTAACATTAGCTTTAACTATGATAATCAAATCCCAAAGAAGACAAGTTCCACTATTCTCCATTTTTATTTTCTTCAATAAACCCTGAGTCAATAATAAAGAAATCAACCCAGAGTGGATTAAATAGTCTAAAAAGCCACAAGAAAATGATCATAGATTTCAAAGTGAAATTAGGAGTAAAAATCAAGCAACACTACTGAATTAATAGAAGATTAAAATGTAAAATCGAGAATCATGCATCCATAAGAAGAATGTAAAGGAGTATTATCATGACAGCAAACAAAATTGAATAAGAAGCAAAACTTAAAAGAAAAAAGAGAGAAAGAAAAGTAAACCTTAAGGAGTAGATGATGATGATGGATAACTCTTCCAAGTATTTGAATAAATAGATCTCCTCCTCTTGAAAACTATAAGATGATGGTTCGAACGGAGGGAGTATAGAAAAATTAGATTAGGTTTAACTGAAATTGAAACTAGATCTGGATATTCAACTGAAATTATTACACATTGAAACTAGATTAGGTTTAACTGAAATCTATACATATTGAAAATTTTCTTCTATGATATCAAACCGATTGAAATTAGATTGGGTTATTTAATTGAAATTGTTACATATTGAAATTAGATTGGGTTGAAATATATACATATTGAAATTTTAGAGATTTTTTTTTCCAATTTGGTTTCTATTAATTTATTTTGCTAGTATAGTTGAAGGCTTTTGTTAACTTGTATACCTCTTTACATGTTAATGTTTAATAAAAAAAAAATTATTTCATTGGAAACAATTTTTTTTTTATAATCGTATTCTACTAAAAATTGGTTTTTCTTGCATTGAAAACAAAAAATCTTGTTTCCAATGTAAAGCATTGCTGTTTTCAATGCAATAAAACAAGCATAACTTGTTTCCAATGCAAATGATTGTTGTACTAGTATTATACTAAAACCAATTTAATGTTTCTAGTTTTCATCAAAAAGGGAGGGGTAATATAGAGAAAAAACAGATTTTTATATTTCCAATATTTTTTCTTAATTTAATACAAACTTGTTTTTCTCCTATATAACTTGAACGAAGGGAGTTTTCATTTTGGTTGGAATGGTTATCATGAATTTTATGTTTCACATTCAGTAAATGTGAAATTGATTTGGAACTTTAGTTGTAGGCTTATGGATTTTTCATATCAGAGCAAATGGGAAGTTATATCTAAGTTTTTGAGTATACATGCATTGTAGTAGGAAATTTTTATGATCTTGTTCTTATTGTCTGTTAGATTATGACTTCAAGTTCAAAACAAGCTATATTGCATTTGTTTCAAGACGCAATGAAGTTCCTTCCAATTGACGACATGAGTATACCCGGTGAAGGGATGAGTGATCCTTCTGAAATTACAACTTATGTCTTATGCAAATGTATCTACCAGTGAATCTCAAAAAGGCGTTGCGAAATGGATTGTTATCGAGATGGAATCTGCACGGGCATGTTCTTGCATTACCGCCTGCCTATGTGAAAATTTTGTATAAATTTTATAATTTTAATTATCAAAGATTTCATAAAAAAAAGTAAGCTTAGTGGGACTAAGTTTTGACAAAGAGTTTGCACAAAATCTCTCAAGCGTCAAATAAATTACATCCAACTGTAGCTATATTGATATCTTTTCACAATTAAATGCAAGTTTGTATTAAACTATTGTTGTGTCAAAAATAAAAAAATTCAATACTAATAATAATTATAATAATAACAATGATATTTTGACTTCTGATTTTTTTAATTTGCCAAACTTGCTTATTTGCTTTTCAACTTAAAAATTAGTCATTGGTCAAACTAACTTCTCAGAAGTAACTTCTAGAAGTACAGAAGCAGAAACAACCTATTAACCTAAATACTTGGCTATCATATATAATATATCGCCTTAAAACTCTAAGCAACGTGAGGTCCCACGTTAAACGATGATGAAACCCTTGCTTACTATTGGCTGAAAATGGTTTTTCGGGAAGCAGCCACTCTAAAATGGACACTTGGAAGAGTCTGATTGGTGCAAATATTCTAGGATAAAGGAAACCTGCTCTACGAGTGGTTGTTATCTTAAAAAATAATTACACTTATTTTGCACCAATACTTTAATGTATCGGGTACCTATAGTGGGTGATGTTCACTTCATATCGACGGCTATAAATTAATTATCTACGATTAACAACTGCAGTGTTGTTTTAGTATTACCATCTATCGACCAAGATTAAACACTAATTAAGTCCACTCCTCAACTGACCCAAATCATCTCAAAGTTACCAAGCTTATGGCGTTAAACCTTGGTAGTGTTGGGGTTTTTTCTTCTTTTCTTCTTCACTCTCACAAAAATTTATCTTTTTTCTCATAATATTGTTTATCTTGTATTGATTTTGCTTCTAAGTTTTCAGTGGGTGATATTTTTAACTAGCAGAAAATAATTATTTTGATGATCTGACCATGTTTTTCATTATTAGGTCAGTTTTCAAAGCTTAAAAATAAAAATGCAAGTTAAATAACCTAATTTTATAGAACTATGTTTCACAAACTAATCTTCATTTAAGTGTTCTATTTTTTAAATCAAAGATAAGAGGAAGGGTAAGATTAATCTTACACAAAAACCCACGTTTAGGGATACTCCCATAAATTATGGGATACTCAGTGTTAAACCAAGCTAGGGAAACTAATAAGAGGATTTTTCAAGTGCAAAAATACTAGTTACCATTTATCCTTTTTTCTTAATTAAATATTAAAAACAAAACCTAAAACCTAAACTATTATCCCCATTGTCCTCCTCTATGCCGACTTCCCTCCCTCACTATTCCTTTATCTCTTTTTCACTTCTTTTTCTTCCATCGATATTTCAAACTGATTCGTCGTCGATTCCAAAATTTTCTCATCAATTAATAACATCCATAAAAGTGAGTCAAACAAAACAATGTTATAGGTCTATACTTGGTCCAAATCACTTGTACTCTAGATAAGAAGTGCACCAAACGGTACAATATTAAATAACTAGTGCCTTGACTAAGAATAACCAGTGCACCAAAGGATGCACAAAATTAAAACCAAAACAATTGTACTTTAAACAATCAGTGCACAAAAACACTAGCATATTGAATATGTCTTTTTATTTTATTTTTTAAAAGTGTGAATAATAGTATTAAGAGAGAGAAAATAAGAATATAATTTTTTAATAGAGAGATGAAGTATTTTTGGAGAGAAAAATAAATATAAAATTTACTTTTTAAAAATAGTTACAAGAATGAGAAATTACAGCTAAATTTACAACTTTAAAGGATAAAAAAACAAGCGATTTACCCTGAAATCAAGTAACAGTTTGTATATATTAATATCTTTTTTACAATTAAACGCAAGTTAGTACAAAAATTATTATAAGTCAAAATTCACAACTTTCAATACTAATTAATATAAGTATAACAATAACAATGATATTTTGACTTCTTATTTTGGTAATTTTCCAAACTTGCTTATTTATTTTTCAACTTAAAAGTTAGCTAATGGCCAAACTAACGTTTTTACTTCTCAAAAATAACTTCTAGAAGTTCATAGGTATCCAAACAACCTATTAATCTAAATACTCCGCTAAATAACACATAATATCTCTCCTTATTGGATGAAAATGACCTTTTATGAAGCAGCAGCTCTAGAAAAGACAATTGGAAGATTCTAACTAGTACAAATATTTTAGGGTGATGGAGACCTGTTCTACGAGTGATTGTTTTCTTAAAAAAATAATTACACTTCTTTTACACGAATATTTAAATGTACCGGTCGGGCCTCATCTACGGTGGGTGATGTTCTTTTCATATCAACGACTACAAATTAGTTATCTATGATTAACGACTGCGGTGTCGTTTTACTGTTACCATCTATCACTAAGACTAAACGCTAATTAACTCCACTCCTAAATTAACCTTTTCATCTCAGCTGAATTTATCATCCAAACTTCAGTTTGTAACTGACTGACCAAAACCCTAAAAATTTTCGATTTAAACTCAGTTTGTCAATCAAATGCAAGGAATTAAGAGGTGTGTTTGTGTGAAATACCTTCGAATATACATGTTAAGATTTGGTTCTCCCTCTCCTCCTTCTCCTACTTCACTTAATTGAATTTTTGGTTCAATTCCTTTTTCTTCTTCTATAATCTGCGGATTAGATCTCCTATGGTTGGAACGAGTCTTTATACGAGTCATTTTGTAGTTGTGTATAATCAACGATTAAAGTTTTATGAATTGACCATTAATTATCGGTGATTAAAAATTAAAATTGACGGTTTTGGTTGAAGTTCGGATGGAGAAAATAGAAGAAGAAGGGATAAAAATTATAAAACTAATTTTGAGTTTTGATTTAGATTTTGTTTAGGTTTGTAATTGGTAGAGGGTATTTTTGTAATTTAAATTTTAAGGGTATCTTAGTAGTTCAGTTACCCATTAGACACCCCTTATAAATCCATCCTAGATACATATATAATTTTGTATTCCTAATAAAAGTTTTGTATGCCAAAAAATAGGGTTCTTCTTCTTACTATTAAATAAACTTAACTACCTTACTTTTTCTGTCAAGCCCACTTACCAACTCACCTTATTTTTTCAAGCCTATTCTAGTCATTTATCATCAATTATTTTGAGCCCATTAGCCAATCAAGAAAATTTTCAACGCAACTTAATACTTATTTCTACAGTTCCTTAAGTCAATACCTAATTCTGCAGTTCTGATGTTCATTTTTCTCCGAGCTATATTATACTTTGTTTCAAGTGTCGTAGTTGAAGAGCAAGTTTTGTATCAAGGGTTGTGTTTGAAGTTCAAGTAAAGGGTGTATGTTACAAGTTTTCTTCCGATGATTGTTCAAGTTAAACACTTCAAATATGTCCTTGTACAACATAAGGGGGTATTAGAATATATCAGGGGTATGCTAGCCACCGAGGTGGTCGTAAATAAAGTTAGCTCATGTGCATTCCAACCACGTACACATAAGATAGTTAGAAGACTAAGTGAGCAACAAGATTTGTGTAATATATATAGATAATCTTAGTCTAGTCAGGATAATAAGTTGTTATTATTTTCTAGGGTTTACTAATTATCATAATAATATATAAATAGGAATCATGATATAAAGGGATCTCGGGAAGTTCATCTGAATATCAATAATATAATTCGCCGTATAGGATTTTGTCCGTGGATGTAGGCAATTAGTGTCAAACCACGTTAATTTCTTGTTTCAGTTTTATTTATGTAATTGATGATCCCTCGATAACCATAATTTATTAGTTTGAGAGAAGTTGATAAATGCACCTGACCTTCCTAAGAAAGTAACAATGATCCAGCTTCCAAACCCAAGTCAAAGATATTTTTCCTCAAATACATATAACGATTGCGCTCTTTCTTTAATACCTAACAAACTGCCGTAGTAATGAATTGCAGAGCAGATTTACCACTTATTGAAAATACAATAGGATATCAACATAAAAAAAAAAATCTAAAAGAGATTCAGGGAACACCCACCAAACCTTTCAGGCCACTTAGCATTAAAGAAGAAGACGATCGATAAATTCTTGATGTTAGCGAGAGTTCTATCAGCGTTCAACATGGAAACTTTATTTTTCTAGACTTTTAAATGTTTAGATTGTAGTGGTACCAAATATTTATTCAATGAGATGTAAAAAAATAAAATGAAACAAGTTATTAGTAGATATGTTATAAGATCAAATTGTTTTGGAAATGTTACCACCAATGAAGAAATTCCGTCCGTTTTTAGAATTAGGGTGTTAGCAGATGTGAACGTTTAATTTATAACTTTAACAAGTTTGTCTATATTGATAATTACAATACTTTATAAGATCGTATGAGCGATGTAAAAGTCAAATACACATGCCTTAAAACATTTAACCTATTTAAATTGTACATCATACCAAAACCCGTAACATTAAATGTTTGTTAAAGTTATTTGAATGAGAGAGTAAATCAACAATCAATATGCACCAATAAACTAAGTTTCTTTCTTTATTCGATTTTTATTTTATTGAAAATCCAAAATGTAATATTCATAAAAAATAAAAAATAAAATAAAAATATAATTACACTAGAAAAGTCCTATGTATAATAATTTTTTAATAAAAAATTAAAAAAGTTTAACTTATGATTATCATTTATACACATATAAAAGTTTAAGACATTTTATAAAAGTTTAATTTATGTGAGTGATGCAATAGTCAAATACACGTAACACATGTCTTAATAAGTTCATAAAATGCTCAGTATTGAAAATTGAAAATATATTTTGCCCGAAAAAAATCTTATGCATGACAAGATTTATCATTTATCATAAAAATATGCATATACAAAATTTTAAATGATAATAGTAAGTTAAAAATTTTAACTTGCCGTTATCAGTTATACATGCATAAATTTTATGAATAAACTTTTACATGAATCTTTTTATTAAGTACACTATCTAATTGTGACGTTTATACGAAAATTATCGCAAAGGTGTATTAGTTTAATTCTTTTTGTTGCCAATTGTAGATATTGCGTGTTAATGCAATTTACAACAAAAATTAACTTACCATACTTGTTCCCTTAAATCCCCCAATCAATATGGTACATGTGATGCCCTCCAACTTTCTACCTTCTTAGTCAGAACCTTTAGGATGGAAATTTTTAAGAAAACTATGAATTCTCTGAACAAATGCATAAACCGTCATTGAAATGTACATCTTCTTCATGTTATCGACGAATTTATAAAATCCATATATGAATCCACACACAGTTAATATAGCATGACAAGGAAACCTTAAGATGAAGACCTTTTCGCAATTATCATCAGCAACAACAAATTCCTCTATTTATACTATTAATCTCGACTCCATATATTTTATATGAAGCTTTTAAGGTCTATTAAAGACTGAAATAATGTTTAAAAGCTAGGTTTCATATAAAAAAAAAAACGATGTCTTATCTTCTTCCCGTATGTCCGTCTTTTTTCACCTCTAAGCATTTTAATTTTTTTCATTACAAGTTCATAAATATTTGCTACCATTATTATTTCTCTATTATTTGTCAACCCATTACAAGTAGTTCCTTTAATCATAATAATTGAGTTAGTTCTAATTGTTCCAATACTTCCTGAAACACAATGTAAATTTAAAATACTAGTCACCAGATATATTAAAGAATCGCGGTAATACAAGTAATTTTAACATAGACCGGAAACACATTATTTGGAAAGAAAAGGAACAAAACATATTATTATTAACAAGAGGATATTCTATCCACTGATCTAAATCTCAAGTAATTTTGAATCATAACATTTTTATTTTAAGAGTAACCTAAAGGAAACACTATTTTCAATTTCTTGAAATACATGTTCACCAAAATCAAAAAGAGTAGCATGATTATCTAATGACCGGGCCGTAAAAGATCTACTAGTGCTTACTAAAACTAGGTCTAATGTCTCATCAAATGTCATTTGGTTATTCCCCAGAGACAGACAAGATGAGAGGTACAATGTCCATTACCGAAAATAACTAAATAAAATTACACAAGCACACTAGAAACATATCGTAATCATTAACAGCATTATTCACAAACTTATTTCTAAAAGCATGTGTTTCTAGATTTTCAAAAATTGCCAAAAGCAATTACTACAATGTTAATGATAACAATTATGTTTCTGAAGAGGGGTTTCCATGCAAATGCAGGATATTTGCTACTTTTACTTATAATTGACTAATCCAGCATACGATTTCATTGAATAACTTCTAATATGTATGACGATGAGTCGATGTGATTGTAAAAACATACCTCAGCTCTATATCTTAAGGATTCCATCGTATTTTTGGAGAGAAAACGGAAAGGAGCAATAAAATTTGAGCCACCCTTGTTCTCATCATCTTCTTCCCTTAATGCGATTTTGATCTCATATTCGAAAACCGGTGAAAATAGTACGAGAGATTCGTCATTTAGTATATGAATAAAAGACACTAGAGGTAACAAGGAAATAGATTTCGACCAATGTGGTTAATCTCGTCTGAGATATCACCGATAATACCGGTTTCGACGCTCACCCGAGACGAGTTATCCGAGCTAGCCGATATTAAGGTGGGGGATTAAAAAAATAAATAAATTAATAAATAACTGAATTTTCTTATTCTTGGGTTTCCAATTATTGCTTATGTTTTGTAGGTTTCATCTCAATTTCATGTCTCAATGTTCCAATTTCTATGTTTGTATGTAATTATTGTTTCACGTTCAATAATCGATGAGATGATAACAATTCTCTTAGTTTTGACCTTTGCAATTCTGAAAATTGACATCAAAATAAACAACTCTCTTAGTTTTGAACTTTACAATTCTGATTTTGTACATGTGTTTTATTTGTTTCATACAATCAGTCCCAAGTCCCTTTAGTTAAGAATTTTTTTTTCTTTTGATCATAAGACAAATTTTATGTCGCAAACAATATAAATGATGGGTTATAACTCATAAAGAACAATTTATTATTAGCAAATTCATTTTGGGTTCATAGTGATGCACAACAACTATGATTGTTTTCTAGAAGAAGTATAATAAAATATGGTAAAATATGGTAGGTAGAGAACTTTATCCATCAAAACAACAAAATGTAAGAAAAGTTACTATAAACTGAAACTGTCTGAGGTCTACTCACACACCACATTTCCCAATGTTAAAAGACGTGTTGACGGGAAATTGTGGTTATGAGGCTATTCCTTATGGATTAAAGTGGTAGGGTGATAGTGATGTTAAATCGTGGTATAAACGTTGCCAAAGGTTTCATTCCCGTTATCTTTCCCCGAAAGTAGGGAACGTGGGAGGGAACTAAGAGAAAGGCGAGGATTGAATCCTCTCCAAAAAAAATTTAAAGCAAGGATTCAATCCTCGCTTTATCACTTTTTAACTCACCATTAATATTTTATATAAATAAAATATTATAAAATATATTTTTATCATATTTTGACACACCATTAATATTTTATATCGCCTGATCCCTTTTTCCTTCCCACACCATAAGATTTAGGCCTTCCCTCCCGCTTACGTGGCGCTACTATATAAGTGGTGAAGGGAATCATCCACTAGAAATAACCTGATGATGGACTAGTCCCACTACTACCACTAGATCTAAGCAAGGAAATATAGTTGAACCCCAAAATAGAGCCACCACCAGAGAGACCAACAAAATCATGTAGGTAAAGCATGAGATCCAAAAATATTGTACTTTTTAACCCTTTTGGTCGAAGGTTGAAGCTTGCTGGAGCAAAGAACAAGATCAATCTGAGCTTCACCGAAGCCAAAAATATAACAATAAAGTCTTTTTTTTTTATATAAATTAGAAATTCATTAAAACAAACCTAACTTAAGGAGTTAGAATCATGTTTACAAAAGTAATAGGGCCATCTAATGTAGAAGAGGGTAAGTTCTTACTAGCATTAGATTTATCTACTGCTAAGTCAAAACTAATACAAGATGGAGGGACTCTTTCCCAATCAAAATAACTATGAAAAGTTTTAGCTTCTTTAGCTAGTTTATCCGCTGGATAGTTAGCTATTCTAGGAATAAAATAAAAACCCAAAAAATTCTGATAAGAGTTTATAATTCGAGAAGTTTCATTTAGAAGTGCCTGACTCTGCAAAGAAATCAATGTCTGAACTCCATTAAGGTAATCGAAAATGTTCTTGCAATCCCCTTCTATACTGAATTTTGAAAGATTATTCACTTTTTCCCATTTAGTTGCTTCCCAAACTCTGAATGCTTCAGCTTCTTCTGGATCCGTTACCGTGGATGGTCCTTATCTTCCTTTTTCATAATCACCTGCATCATTTCTTATGATTAAATCAAAGATATGAGGTTTATCTTTAGAGGTCCAAGATGCATCAACATTAATTTTATGTTGATCTTTCTTAGGTAGTTCCCAAACTTCAGTATAATTTTTGTACTTTTGAGTAAAGTTGCAGTTCTTAGTACCACTATGAACATTATTATTCCAAAAGTGAATATATCTCTGAATTGTTAAGGCAGTCTGAGGAACTGGTGTTTTCTTGAAATGCTTTGTTGCATCTTTCTTTCCAAATGAACCACATTTTTTTAGGACAAGTTCTATAGAGATAGGGGTACATGGATTCTCTAGGCAGTAACAAACAGTTTCAAAAAAAAAATCAGTTATTCCAGGATTCAATTGAATTGGAGATGGATTAGATTCCCAAATAGTTTTAACAAAGTTATAATGAAGCAAAAGATGTTCCAAGGTTTCATCTGTTTCACAGCCAAAATAACATTTAGGAAAGATGTCCCTAATTATCTTAGAGAGTTTATAATTTGTGGAAAGAGCATTCTGAAGACATTTCTAAGTAAAAAATTTGAGAAATATTCAATTTCCATAAATTTTTCCAGAATTTATCAGATTTGCTTAAGTTGTTAGAATTAATCCCTGGTTCATTCAGCTTAGTACACATAGATTTAACAAAAAAATCTCTTGAGGTTGTCAAAGCCATCTTATCCTATCAGACTTGGGATTAGCAGGATTATAATTAAAAAGTCTAATCTTGCAAATTTTTTCTGCAATATAAATTGGAAATTTAGAGTTTATTATTGTAACATTCCACTTTTTTATGACATGATCTATAATGTCTGACGCAAGTGTTAAAATGTTGTTATTGTTATTTATGTATTCTAATAAGTTATTTTCTAGACCTGGAACCCATTTGTCTTCCCAAATGTTGATGTCCATTCCATCCCCCACTTCCCATATACTATGTTGCTCTATTAGTTTAATTCCTTTACTAATACATTTCCAGATCCAAGAGCTAGTAGCAGATGTTGTAACTCTCAAAGCTGATTTTTTTCTGAAATAAGTTTGTTTTAGTTGAGAGGCCAATAGAGATTTTGGTTATGTTAGAAGTCTTAAAGCCAACTTAGCAATCATTGCTAAGTTAGTTTTATGAGCATCTCTGAAACCCATAACTGCTTTATTAAGGGGTTTACAGAGACAAGAAAAAGCTTTATGATAATACCCTTTGGAATTAGTTTCTTTCCCCCACCATAAATCCCTTTGGATAACATTTATTTTATTTGTTATTTTTTTGGGTATTACAAAACATCCCATCTATGCGATGTAGCCTATACTTCGGAACATACTTGATGCGTGAGCATCAATATGTTGTAGCTTAACCGAGAATATTGTGCAACGACTTTGGCAAGAAATCTTCATTTCGTCCTTGGCACCAGATGGATGACATCTACGTTTCTAAGAACAATTTGTAGAAATGCGAATATTGTATATATATGGATAGAGCTTTGCTTGAATGTGCATGAGCGGTGATGCACATGAAAACGCGTTGTGGCCTATGCAGACTAGGCTTTGCTTGGCCCCTGGCCTTGCAACGAAGTTGGAATCGAAGTTGGCTTTGCCTAAATAGGCTTAAGTTGCTAGTTTCTTTCGATTGGACCCTTTGATGAACTACGGTCATGCTTGATCCCATCAAGGTACAAGTTGGGTACGTAGGCAGCCGCAATGCAATGCAATGCAATCATTAAGGTGCAACACCTTGTCGCTCATATCATCTAAGTGTGGAGATGATTGCGACATTATGGTAACTCATATCATCTGGCTCGGCAAGGCTAAGCAAGAGATGATTGTTGCTACATTTGATGGGGTAGTTGCGATTCCATTCGATGGATTGTTCATACTCCCTTGGAACCTTCGCAGTGTGAAATGACATGTGCTTGGATGTTGCACCCTTGGCAAGAGCAAGGTAAGTGCCGGCTCCAGCGCATGGTCGAAGCAGGATTGATGATGCGAGAGCTTAGGCTCGAAACAGCCTAAGTGTCGGTCCAAGGCTTAAGTTAGGCCTGGACAGTGATCGAAATAAAGTGATGCTTGCTAAAGGCATCCCTGTTAGCTTAAATAGCCTTTACCCTTTGGAAAAATGAGGGTAAGTGGAATAGCCTTGCACCCTTTGTAAGTCAAAGGTGAGTTTGGAATATGGAGACTAAGGTCGGAGTACCATGCTTACAAAGCATACTTGGAAAGCGAAAAATTTATATGCACTTTCCAGCGAGAAGCTAGCCTTTAAGGCACGATGATTCCCTTTCACATTTATGTTTCATTGTACTATATCAAAGTGAAATCCATCTAACCAGGTAATTGCTAATCCTCCTAGTCCTATTGGATCTACTATATGAAAATTATGATAATATGAAAGAAGAGATTTCACTAGTTGTTTTTAAGACTTTGTTTCAGAAAGGAAAAGAATTTCAGGTCTTTTTTGATTAATTAAAGTCTTTGATGTACCAATAAATTAAATTTCAATTTTTAGGACACCATGATTTAGTATCGTGGGATTAGATTTTCCTGTGTGGAATTCCTTTTTATTTTTCCTTTTAAAGTATCTAGAAAAATCACAGAATAATAAGAAATTAATGTAGACTTATTTGTGCCAAAACAAAAAAGAATATTAGACGTATTAGAAAAAGAACATGTATAAAAGAAAGACCAAGACATTTAGTTGATGAAGTCATAAACTCTTTGATTGTGGCCTTTGTAGGGGGACTAGACTTTGGAGTGCATGTTCATGGAGTTGGTAAGCTGGTCCACTGACAAGAGTCTGTTTTTGTGGGTTTTTTCATGGATGCTAGTAGGGATACTAGTTTACTTGAGGGTGTACCAGCCATTCCAAAAGTGAAGATGTTTTGTTCATGATATTTGGTACACCCCCGGATTAACAGGTAATCTTGGATTTTGTGAAATTAGGGCCATAATGTTTATTTGGATCTAACTCGTGATTTGGATTTGACTCAGACGGAATTAGATGTTAGATTGTTTTTTTTGTTTTTTCGGTATCTAACTCGAGGTTTGATTCGGACTTGGTACTATTTGAGTTATGTATCACTTTAAACCTGACTTGTTGGATGCATATCTTACTAGAATATTTTTTTTCCTATAATTTTATTATTTTATCATTAAGTTAGATATAATGAAGTATAATTAGTTAGATTCATATAAATCAGATCCAGACGAATCAATTGAGTCTGGAAAGAAAAAAAACCCTTAGTTGTATCCCCTTGGAGCCAGCAGATCACCACATTCAGGTAACGAAAGGGGGAGCAATAATCAACAAATTTAGAGTCAGCAATAATCAACAAGTTTGAATCAAAAGTTATGCACTCTCGGGAGAAATCACTCGTTAGAACGTCGCGTTCATGCTCACGTTTTTATGAATAGTATGTCGTTTTCTATTTTGAAATGGTCCATACATGGGATATTAGTTCCACCATGATTAACCTTAAATCCAGTGTTTTTATGCGACTCCTTGGTGGCTGCTGTCTGATGAGTACATTGCACCGCGTTTATAATATTTTTATTTTATTTTATGTATTAGTCTGCTTCTTTGGACGCCACCGTCAGTCAGTAGGTGGCGACTTTGATGTATCGGTCTGCTGCTTTGTGTTTTAATCATTGCTTGATTAGTGATTACTTCTCATTTTTCTTCTTCGTCTATTAGATAAACTAATTCTTTGTCTGTTAGTAGCAGTAGGCTAGTAGTAGGAAGCTGTAATATACCTGCAGGCTGCAGATTGAAGAACGCCTATGACTATTTCTTTTGCCAATTTGGCTATCACAATCTAACTTTTCGTATTCAATGGACAATTCTCACATTCTAAAGTTGTAGTGGTTACTTCCTACACTTTGGAGTAGTCATATTATGATAGAAAAATCCCAATTTGCTTTTGAAGCCAATTAATAGTCAAAGATTTTCCGGTTTAACAACATATTTATTTTTTTCCTGACTCGGTCCGAATCAAATATTAGACCGTTTATTTTTTAATTTTGGTTAAATTTGATTTGTTATCTAACTCAAACATAATCTTTAATTTCGGATTCGTTTGGATAAGTATAGAATCTAAACTACTAACTCGTATATTTTTAACACAGTTAAATCAGATCTGATTTAAAAATATATTGAATCAGATTCAGATGAATCAAACGATTTCAGTCAGGTTCGAACGAGTCAGATCTGACATAAAAAACAAACATAGTATAAGACTTGTTGAAAAAGGTCGAGAACGGAGATTACTGTTCCTTGACTAATCCTCTAAAAACGCATAACTCCCAAAACGCAATTCAGTCGAAGATAACATTTTCAGCATAAACAAAATCACATTTTTATTAAATTGATCGATCAAACATAAAAAGTGTAAGATAAAGATAATAATGATCAACAAAACTTAAAATAAGAAAAGCAAAATTAACAAAAGAAACTGATCATGGAAATAGGCACAAACACTGGGAGGTAGTAGTAATTAAGGACATAATTAGTTCTTGTGGCACTCCATAATCCAAGTGTTAAAAGCAGAGCAAATAAGCTTAACACCAGAAAATCCAGTTGCTTTAGCTAAAGCATCAAATTCTTTCTCAGTCCTTTCTTTACCACCAGGGTTATAAGCCATCATCATGTTATCAACATGGTAAACACCCAAAGCTTCAAGTGTTGGTTCACATGTTGGTGGAATAATACATTCCACTAGTATCAATTTACCATGTTCAGGTAAAGCATCATGAATATTCTTCAAAACCTTTGTGCAAAAATCATCACTCCAGTCATGAAGAATCCATTTCATGAATACAGCATCAGTTCCTTTAGGAACACTGACAAACATATCTCCTCCAACATGTTCGACTGCGGTTTCGTAAGTCGGCGCGTCTTTGATTACGTGAGGTAAGTCGAAGTTAATACCTTTCATGGATGGGTACTTGGAAAGAATCATGTCTAGACTGACTCCGACGCCTCCGCCGACATCTACGATTGAATTTATACCTTCGAAACCTTTGTATGTTTCTAAAATTTTCTTCATGAATATTGTAGTGTGATCTGACATTCCTTTGTTAAACACCGTGTTGAACCTTGCATCTGTTGCTGGGTACTCGAATGCGTTCATGCCGTATGCCAAATTGAATGGGATACCTCCGGTGACAACTGCGTCTTTCAAATGGAACCTGAGAACATAGAAAAAAGGGGTTTGAAAAATTAGTTATCAATGCATGATTATGAATACAAATTGTAGTGCGGAGAGTGAGTAATTATTACCAGCTCTCCAATAAGATTTTATCTTGGTTCATTAAAAGCAAAGGAGCCATTGAAACACCATCGTCATCCTTAACAAGAAACTTGCAAACAAGTTCAAGACCATAGACTCTCTCAGTTGTGCCATCATCAAGAGTTCTGTCAGAACAAGTAAGAATCTTATAACTAGCCAATAATCTCAGCATACGATCCAGCATAACACTAGCATTTGCGTTTGTAACATTGAGAATCTGTGATGCAATATATGCAGCACTAAGTTGAGAATCTGGACCAGCTCTTGCCATAATCTCAAGAACATCCATTTCAATTGCAGCTCTTAATACCATCACTGGTACTGACGCACTCGCTAATTGTAATGCATACATACATGCTTGTTCTTCTTCTTTATCTTTCGAATGTTCTTCACTACTAGCACCTTTGTGTTTGCTGTGATGGCCTGAACCCATTTTGAGTAATAGCTGCTTGATTCAAGTTTGATCAGTTAACTGGTGGCGTAGAATTGAAGGAGAAAGAAGTAGAAAATTTGTGAGTTCAATAGATGAAGAGGAAAGTGATACTTATGCATCTTTTTTCTACTTGTTTTTTCAATCCGGCCCTATAGATGTCTTCACCTACCCAATCCCATTCTTTCTCTTTTCTTTGCTTGTCAGGTTACCTACTACCACTACTACACTATTTTTTATTTGGGTGAAAAGCCACCGCACAAGTGCATTAGTTATTTGTTTTTGCTTCCGTTTATCTATTTACCAACTACGTTTTTTTTTAATCATATTGCATTCATTGAGATTGCCCAATGCTACAAAATTTGGAATGAATCAGGGAAGTTACCCATATACTATCTCCGGAAAAGTAATATTTTCAAAAAAAAAATAATGATTCAGTTTTACTTAAAAGTAAGTTAAAATAAAAAAATTATAAAAATATTATTTTTTCTGGGACAGATGGTGTAGTATAAATCATCTTCATCGAAAACAACTATTTTAATTTTAAATCGACCCAAATATGATAAATGGAGGCAGCTCCCTATTTATCAACTGGCTCCCGAATTTATATATGTATATTTTATAAACCCCTTTTTGTATTTATTAAACTTTTTTTTCTTCCAATCCGCCTCTACATGTGGGGATCAAACCATATGCAAAGGTTCCAAAATCCGGTGTTACCACCCAATTTTTTGATCATATATGCTTTCAATTTCTTCACTTGATTGGGAAATAGGAAAGTGCAACGAAGGATATTCTTAATGTCCACAACCCAATTTATCAGAGGCCACAAAACAAATCCAGAAATCCTTCCTGTTTAATACCAACAAAATGTCAAAAACATAGAAGACCCCACGCCAAAATTGATAATGTACTATTTTCCAATTTACCAAACCAGCTCCACCTCCACTACTTGTAAATTACTACTCTATTATGCAAAGGAAAGAGAAAAGAATAAAAGTACTTCCGATATGAAAAAAAGGCAAAAGGTGTTGAATCATTATGAGGATTGGTTTGAAAAATGAAAAAATTATACCGCATGCGGCTAATGAAATTCTTTTCCTCGATGACCAAAGGAAGAAGAAGTGATTAAAACATTCATAAGTGATGATACAGAGAAAAAGGTGAAATTAGGACGAACGTACCTTTAAGTTTTATCTCACTAGTAATGATAGTTTTTAGGTTAAAAGCAGTGAATTCTCTAATTTTTACACGATATAGAGCTGCTCGACAAGATATAGCTAGTAACTTTATAGGTGTTGGGAATACATATGTTTTAAAATAAAAATATTAATTTTTTATTAACATGTTTTTATTATTTATTATGTTTTTTATAAAGAATAATTTATTATATTTTAATGTCTTGACCGTTTTATATTTAATAAGTTTTAATTGTGTGAGTTATGACATAATTAATTTTCATTAAACTTTGTTGAAACTCTTGAATAAAAAAATTAATTTTTGTTGAGAAATATATGAAGAGTTTAGTTTTATGTTTGAAGAAAAAACAAAAATTAGAAAGAAAACAAGTGTGTGATCATCATTTGTTTCTACAAGGGTGACTCTGAGCAAGAATGAAAGTGAAGTAGTATCACATACTCTTATCGTGCAAGAGTGATTGTGAATGAGATTGAACTTGACTGTTTTATCCTGGAGACGATGCGACTTCAAAAAATTGCTTGCACAATCTTGGGCAAAGCCGTAAAACGTCTTATAGAGATCGACCTAGTCCGCGACTCAGCCATAACATTATTTTGTTTTGTTTTTTATGATTTTTTTGCAGAAATAATTCAGCAATTGTTCCAACAATTTTAAGACGTTATCTTATGTTATTAACAAATTTCAAACGAGAAACTATTGTTGAAACACGATAAGTATCATTATTTATGTTGTTGAATCATTACGGTATAATAATTCATTAACAATTTAAATGATTCTTGGGATTTTAGATTAATTGATAACTAAAATTAAATTTTGATGTCTGTCTTGATAGACCATAGTCGTAAAATATTATAGAGTTTTCACCGTATCTTTTAATGAAAATGAATTGGGTCTAGAAATTTTAAGCAGACATATTAGACATCATGAGGATCATCCACGTCAAGTTTCATAATTTTTAGAGTCCGGGAACTATTTTAAAAGTATTTTAGAAAACTTCCTAACGTTGCTGAAAAATTCTGACGGGCAGAAATTTGGTCCTGATTGGAATAGTTTTTTTCTTCTGATTTTCACATATATATATTTTGATTTTTTGTATAACATAAAAGTTATAGATCAGGATCTTATCTTTAAAACCCATTTTGAAATTCTTTATTTGCAATGTGGTGTGAGAGATATTATAATTTTAAAATCATTATGCATGTCTGTCCAAAATATGAGATGTGAAATTGAGATTAGAGATTATAGATTAGAATTAAAGATGCAAGTAATTACATTAAAAAATCATATGTTTTGATTCTAATACTTATCTCATATTCTTATTTTAGTAATGAACAAATAAGATCATTGTTAGCAATCAAACTAGTGCACCACATATGTTTGCTAATATGCTTAGTACAAAGTTATAAATATATGACGTTATAACTATTGAATTTGTATACTTAAGAGCAACTTAGAGTACTATTTTTTATTGATTTTGAACCATTTGTATGAGTATATATGTATCTTATTTACTTGGGGATATGTATACTCACCTGTAAATGATTGTGACATGTGATAATTTCACTTACTTGTGTAAGTTTGTATTTTCAATGAAAATAAAAATTACGAGCAAATGCCGAAAATCAATTGATGTGTGGAGAAAAGGTTTTGTTGATTTCTTTGTTGCTGTAAAAGGAGTGAACAATGCTATATGACTAATTGAGCTTTCAAGCAAATGATGTATGTTTGATGAACTATTTGTAGTTGTTGTGGTGATCAATTACATGCTTTCTAGATTGAAAAAAATATATTTTGAATGTTGAATCTTGAAATGATGTTATGGAAACAAGATATTACGAGTAAATACTTATTGTTTATGACAATTAAAGTGTGACTCATATAAGTTTTAAACTTATGAGATAAAATTTGAATCCAAACCAAAACCGAAAGAATAAGAAATCTAGTCATAAAAAATATCAATATCAACTCTCATTAAGAAATGGACATAATTTTAATTATGAAATTATCTGTTATGCTTACATTAAACCAAGTCTTGTGGCTCGGAATTGCAAGGATATCAAATATTATTAACGATTTTTATCAAGCTAAGTTAATGTGAATTGTGGATACGGCGAGAGGTGGGTATCTATGGGTGTTTTACACCATGTTTGTTTTGATGACTAGGTTATTATTCAAAAGTTGAACCGAATTGTTTAAAAGAAAGTGATGTTGAGATATACTTACATCTCTAGGATTCTCGGTATTGGTATGGTTTAAAAGTTCACTTCGGGTAGAACAATCTTGTTAAAGATGTTCATACTTCCGAAATGAGAAAAAATCTAGTTGCCGCCTATCTTGTTTTAAACAAGATTGAGATTAGAAATTTGATCATTGCACTACTACAACAGATTTTTATTGATGAAATGATTGTATATGTTATTGAATTTTTATTATAACTTGACTTGAATTTGAATATATGCAATATGTGAGTTTATCTTGCTTTTATAGAGTTTATGAGTTAGTGATTAATATGACCATGTTGTGTTTTCCTCTAAACTTACTAATAAATATTTTTTTATTAACATGTATGTAATCTTATCCAACTCACTAGAACATGTAATCCCAATCTTGTTAGCTTGCAAAAGTATGAACTAGAATAAAATGTTTGAGAATTTTATAAAAAAAAGTTTTTGGTGTCTAGCATAGTCTATCTTCGTGATTGAAACTGGTCATTTAAGTAGTGAATTGAGCAATGGTATCTTCACGAAAAGTGTTCTTCTATTATTCCTCTATATTGTGTCAAAAGTATTTTAATTTGGATCATTAGCCCATTAGTTATGAGCAAGAATGCATAACAAGTCAGATCTGAATTTTATTGAATTAAAATATTGTCCAGAACTTTGCATAGACATTAGACATATTATTTGTGGTTTTGAAAAATTATTTCTAATTTTGTATGAATGGGAGATTTTTTAGTTTCTGAATTGGTATTAAACACCAAATTCCGACTTCTAACGAAGTCCATAGAAATTTTTGAATGAACGTGAGCAGAAATGCAATTTGCACAAGTAACTTCTCAATTTTAAATTTTTTGTTGTTGATTTGAAGTTTCCATTTGAGTCAAGAAATAGTGGGAGTTCCTTACCCTATGTTGTGCTAAGTTTAAACACTAAACATAGATTAAAAGAACTAAATTAAAATTGAGATCACAATATCATTAAGAATGAACTTATATGTAAGTAGTAAGACTAAAAAGAACTTTACTCATGATTATTACTTTGTTTGAGATATTTAGTTCTTTGTATTTTAATCTTTGGAAAAGTTTTTAAGAGCCAACTATTTTAGGATGACAAACAAAGAATAAAGATGTTTTTATACTTGCTTTCATGTTATTAGATGTATATTCTTGTTTTTTGATGTTGTTTCTACTATGCATGATTTGTCATGGTCGTAAGTAGAAATAAATATACTTGATTGTGTAAGTTAAAGATAAGAAGAATCTTGTTGACTAAACATGGAATATTGTGTAGTTTCTAGAAGAACCGAATGCATATAAGTTAGATAAGTCATCAAATATATTCTGAAACAACTTTGAAACAACTGAATAAAAACTTTTTTACTTGATTAGTTCGAATGATTTCAGAATTGATGAAAGTGAAATGCATAACACTCTTGTTTTATATGTGTAAGTGATTTGTTGAATTTATATTCTAACTTACATGATGTTAATGAAAATAAGAACATGCTAGGTTTACTATTTGACATGAAAGACTTGAGTTACAGATAGTGTATATGTTTGAATTGAATTTGTTCTCCTTTTGGATCTATTTCATTATAATGAAAATAGATTTTTAAAAGAAATACAAATATATATAGTCTGACTGTAAACTAGTTTTCACTCATTTGATTTAGTGCTAATGCTTTTGAGATTATGTGTGCTTGCACCAGACATGAGTATTGTAGCTTAGTATGTTTATTTGCTACGTGATTGACTATATATATATATTTTTTTGTATTGGGTGTTTAACATATTGCTTCCATAGTGGGGGTTTTATGGAGATTTACGAATACTAGTGTGGAATATTGGTAAAATATTAAGAAGGTTATGAGGTGTCTGAAATGCATCTTACACCTAGAAATACACTATCTAAAATGTTTACCGCAATCCTTTAAGGATATTGCAAAGCTGATTGGACATCCTTTCAGATGAATCCTCTAAGGGATGGAGCAATTCAATCCTCTACTAGATAGAGGTATAATAGACATATTAATCCAATGTGATAGTACCGTGGCTATTACAAGAGTTGAGAACTATAACTACAACTATAAGAGTTGATGTTATGAGAATGGATTATATAGCGTCTATAAAGAGTTATCGTTGATCCTTTGACGAAAGGATTAATAAGAAGGTGTGAATATACATCTTATGGGATGAAGTTGATGCTCATTGAGATTGAGTCATCTGTGATGGATACCCAACCTAGAAATAGGTTAAAAGGGACTACACGAAGTCACCGATGATATGGATCATTGATATTAAAGTCATTTGTGATGGATGCCCAACCTAGAAATAGGATCAAAGGGACTATACGAAGTCACCAATGATATAGAGATGCGAGAATCATGCTTTTGAAGAATTCATCCCACGACATGATATCCTGAAGCGAGTGAAGGTTGAATTTAATTTTTAACTTTTAAACTCTTAATGATGTTTTATATCTCTATTTATAATATGGTACTTAGCTACAGGAGTACTCTTGATAAACTCACCTATATGAATATGAAAGTATGGACGCTTTTTATGAGAATATGGGCAGTTCTTTACATCATTTATCAAACTGGGATACAAGCGTAAGGCCGTAATGTGCTGGCTTTTACTTTGCACTAGTATTGTCGTGTGTGTTAAGCGAGACTTATGTTCACTCTATGGTCATATTTTAAGAGAGCCTATTGACACTACGTAAAGGTTCAAGTCGCAAGACACCTTTGCTTATGCACAACTCTATACGTTCTTGCTCAATGTTTTAAAAATATAAGCAGGAGATTGTTGAGAATATACGTTTTAAAATAAAAATATTAATTTCCCATCAACATGTTTTTATTACTTATTACGTTTTTCATAAAAAAAAAATTCATTGTATTTTAATGTCTTGAACATTTTATGTTTAATGGATTTTAATTGTGTGAGTTATGGCATAATTAATTTTTATTAAACTCTATTGAAACTCTTGACTAAAAAGATCAGATTTTTGTTGAGAAAAATATGAAGAGTTTAGTTTTATGTTTTTGAGTTTGAAGAAGAAATTTTTATTAGAAAGAAAACAAGTGTGTGATCATCATTTGTTTCTACAAGGGTGACTCTGAGCAAGAATGAAAGTGTAGTAGTATCACATACTTTTACCGTGCAAGAGTGATTGTGAATGAGATTAAACTCAACAGTTTTATCCTGGGGACGATGCGATATCGAAGAACTGCTTGCACAATTTTAGGCAGAGCCGTAAAACGTCTTAAAGAGAGCGACTGATGCAGCGGATAATAAAGAAAAGAAAGAAAAGAGAGGTTTTGTTCAGACTTCTAATATTCATAGGAATATCGACTATGAACAACGATAATTATTTAGACTTCGGTTTCCCGAGTGTAAACAATAATCGATTAAACTTGAACAAGTTTAAGAAAATAATTCTTATTAATCAAATTCAACTCTCTAAAATAATACATGGAGGACTCTTTTATAAACTTGGGGAAAAACCCTAACTTGCTAGTCAAGAAAGGATGAAAAAACCCCTAAACCGACTCAAACTCTAATTTTCGTTTTTGGAGCTCCTTGTATAGATAACTCCTACTAAACAAACCCTAAACTTATCAAAAACCTATAAATTTGTTTCCCAAGGTATCTACTACCTTTAGACAACTTTCCTAACTTATTAAAACTCTTAAAATAAACTTCTAGACTCTTCTAAAAGTATCCTAAATAATAAATCTGAAAATTAATTATTTTTTACTAAAAATAACATTAATAAAATATAAATAATAATAATAAAATAATAAATTTATTTTCTATAAATTTTCCTCTATCAACGACCTAGTCCACGACTCATCCATAACATTATTTTTTTATGATTGCTTTGGAGGCATAATTCAGAAACTGTTCCGACAATAGGAATACGACTAATCACCTTCATCTCAAGTAAAAGAAAGCTAAAGTTGAACGAATAATGTTGGACAAACTAGCTATCTTTCTAGAAGTCATCTTAAAAAAAATACTACTGGTCGGAGTTGTTATGTAAGTTTGTTAATTTTTATCATCTTTAATTACAATAAAGCAAGCCTCCCTCCTGTTCGCTCAAATAAATCCAACAAGAAACTGTTAAAAATGAAAAGAACATGGTATGAAAAAAATCTAATATAAATCAATTCTTATACCAGACAGACTCGATTCCTAACCCAAAGTGTCCTACAACTTTTCAGAGTCTTCTGTTTCCATGATATGTGGTTCAAATAATTTTAGGGGAAGTAATCATAATTGACATTTTGAAAGGAAGAATAGTTTTTCCTCTCCTATAAAAAGATTAGTTTCTCTGAAAAAAGATTACAGGAAATTAAGATACGACTATTATTCAGTTTAGATATTTAAAAAATAACCCGATGAATTTGAAGTGTACCGATTTTATTTGAGGTCTATCCAATTTTGTGTCCATTCATATTAATAGATAATGAGTGTCTAAAATAGGGTGAAACTACTAAATTACCCTCTATTAAAACCTATTTACAACCTAAAAATAAAACCAATTACTAAAACTAATTACTCTAATTTTTTTTTCATTTCTACATCATAAGAACCGATCCTTCTTCTTCTCTTCACCTCTTTTCTCCCTCTTCTTTTCCATTTCAAACTAAAACATCAATCGACGATTCAAAAAACGGTTAACCGTTTGATTTTTCAATAAAATGAAAATGACAAAACAAGTAAAGCATCCACTGGAGTAGCTCAACCTAGTGGAAGCGATCCACAAATTACATAAGCAATTCGAAATAAACATCCGAAGAAGAAAACGGCTATGGAAGAAGACGAAGAAACTTTCACGCTCAAAATGGCTCGAATTAGGTACTTTTCTATTATCACATTACTCTTAATTAGGTTTTATCGACATGCCCACACTCAAAAATTAAAAATTATGAATCTTGGGTTTTCCTTAAAAACCAGAATCGTTCGATGTTCATGTTCATATCAAACGATTCCTATAAGAAACGGTCGATGTTCATGCCCACGTCGACCGATTCCAAGCTAACTGGATAACGAAGAAGAACATCGAACCGGAATCGTTTATCGAACGATTATGGTTTTTGAAGAAGCTGCACAATTCTTTTTTTTATATATTTTTTGGTAGAATTGGTGAATGTGAATTACCACATAGACCAAATATGAACATATGAAATGCCACGAATCGCTCTACATAGGTGGTTATATAAAATGATTTTTAGTCGAGAAAACACCCAATTTTTCTGGTGACTTTTTAGCTTAGAATAGGTGGATATGAACACCTATATATAACGATTCTTTAGTGTGAATTGCTAGGAATCGGTGGATGTGGATGTGGATGTATCGTGATGGAAAATTGCACTCTTGGAATTCCTAAATTCACTTGAATTTAATTGTTATTTATCGTATGTTGTCGTACTCTTTAGAGAAAAGGGAAAGAAAAAACAGGCGGAAAAGAGATCGAAAAAAAAAAACATGATTTTACTTCTCCTCCTAGCTTGGGACCTCGTCGAAAGGACGGTCAGAACTTGGGAGCTGAACAACATAGGGATTCGGCGGGTAAAACTTAAGGGGTCTCCATCAATGAACCAACTCAAGTGGAGCACCAAAGAGAAGAAGAATCTTCTTCCGACACATAAATTGATAGGATTAAAGTCGAAGAGGTAAGTGATAACGAAGATAAAAAGAAGCATGAAGAAGGACGAGGAGGTGAAGAACCACCACAACAACCACAACAACAATAAGAAGGACTTAAAGATAAAGGTAGAGTCGCATAAATAAAGAAGAAATGAGGATACTTTCCAAAGCCTCACTTGATGTTAGATTACGACCCCAATCAGTCCATTCATGGGTTACCAAGTGACATATGAGAGTTGTTATGGGGTACGAACATACTTGGTCTGCTACGGTATATGAAACCACGCTGAGTATCTCAACCTTATATTATACATCGTCTACTTTTACTTAAGATATCATGCACCTTCTGATTTATCGTGATATGTTATTTAGGATCACATCAATGTCGTGCGTCTTCCAAATCACCAATCGTCAGTGAGCAAAATGATTTTATGGCCACTGTCTGGAGAAGCACCCCAAGTCGTCTGGATCGTCGAAAATTTAGGGATGATGTATGGAGTAAATAACTCGGTGGTTGGGTATGACAAACCCCTTGTTTCTTCCTTCCTTGAAAGATGCTACACTCTGTATCTCCCGTTTTGGGTGATGACAGTAACCCCAAATGATGTGCAGTTGATCACAGGTCTTAGCGTAGGAGGTAAAGCTGTGAGAGGGCCCGACTAAGTGAGTGAGGTTATTTGGGTGGGCATCTATAAGTTTACTTCAATGGTGTTTGGTCGGATGCGAACCAGACCAAGAGGGAGATGATCGTATCTGATACTAAGCAAAGAATATTCAACCTCAAGATATCGAGGGAGAAGTTCTCGGGAACAAAACAGCTTGATGAAAGAGGTCAGCTGACCGAGCACCGTATCAATGCTACATTCATTGCATATATTATTTACATCTTGGGATTTTTTATCTTCTTCAAGTTTCCAGTAATTGGGTGAACGCTAACTACATCCAGTTAGTGGAACCATTGGACAAAGTCCCGACTACTCTTGGGGCAGTCCTTGCCTTTCCTTCTTATTGAACGAGATGGGGAAGTGTACTATTGTAGACATGACCCAGGTTGGAGGGAATATGGCTATTCTCTAGGTAACTCAAGGGGTGTAGTTATAGTATTTTGTTTATCTTACTGTTGCTATTCTCACCTATATTCATATGTTGATGCAGGTGTAGATATACTTGCACTTCCCAAAGTTTGATAGAAGGGCCCATGAAAAAGGGAATTTGGACAGTGATTGTTTTGGAAATAAATACTCCTCCAACGGTAAGACGAAAAGTTCGAAGAAGGACCTCCTGGATTAGAGACAACAACTGGACAACTTGACGACGAAGGATATTGTCTTTCACCCTTACAAGCAAGAAATTGTAGATGGAAGGATGGTTGGATACGAGGAACAAGGATACTATAGACCTCTATTTCACCCCAAAGGATATGAAATGTACAACTCAACAAGAGTGGTGAGGCAACGTAATATTGTACAAGGAATCCATGGTGATGTCAAATACAAAATTGACAAGTCTAAATGTAAGTCCCTTCAGAATAAAATTATGGTTGTTCACGATCCTTTACCATCATCTGGTGATTGGGGTGATAAGACGTATCGTATAATTGGAATGGGTAGGGCTCCGAACTCAGATGTTGAAGCATCTTCCGATTACATGGTGTTTTGTTCCCATACTCGTGAGACACGAACATACAAGAGGCCGTTAGTTAAGGATTTCGGGATAGGGCTCTCGTTATTCTGGTACGTGTTGTAGTCTCTTATGGTTTGTTAAGGGTTTGGCATGACTTGTAAAATGATTATTGTTTGAAATAAAAACAGAGAAGAAGAATCACGTATCTGATCAACTGCGCAAAAGCTTGTGTTGGAAGAGGAGAACATGTTGAGGCCAATCAGAGGAAAATTGAATGAATCCATTCTTGTTTTTTGAACTTATGTCTACTATTGATAATTATATTTTTTAACTTATGTTTGTCGTTCGAGTTTAAACATATTAGGTTTATTAGTTTATGAACGAATGAATTTAGTCGGTTTTAAAAATTTTGTGTTGTCTAAGACACGATAAAAGAAATACAATTTGGGCCAAATTATTGTTAGCATTGTGGCAGTTTCTTAACTAACAATCGTTCGATGTGGATAATCCTATCGAACGTTTATAGTTTTGAGGAGAAATTACAAGTTTACAATCGTTGGATATGGCTTTGCGTATCAAACAATTCTGGCGCAAACTTTTTTCAGGGTTACATAATCGGTGGATACATACGTTTATATCAAACGATTCTGGGGCCTGAGAAACGAAAAGTTTTTCAGGGTTTCAGAATCGGTGGATGTATACGTTCATATCGAACGATTCTTTGGCCTGGGAAAAAACTAATTTTCCTGTTGGGTTTTTAGGATACAATCTTTCGATGTTAACATCCATATCGAATGAATTTTGGCAGAGGAAATTCCAATTTTTCTGTTGGGTTTTTAGGATTTAATCATTTGATGTGGCCCTAGGTATCGACCGATTTGAACAAGACAAGTTTTCAACATTATGGATGAGCCGAAATCGTTCTATGTTGTCATATATATACACCGATTGTACCAAGCCTAGTTTTTATAACATTTTTGAAAATACACAACCATCCAATGTGAATTTATATATCGAACGATTAATACATACTATTTCCCACATATTTTGAGTTTTTCGAACTAAGTCATATGTGGTTTGGAAAACATGAATTGCTAGTCGTAGAAGTTCAAGAT
>JAJJMC010022854.1:3005327-3098793 GCA_023531435.1 Papaver californicum
ATAAATCGTCTACAACTAGGTCGTACTATGACATATCCTAGCCGTATCTGGATTAGTCTTCATTTACGAATAACAAACATGTCCACTGTCTATTGTTAGGACTTCAACATTTCTTGGCCATATATATTGTGAAATCCAGATAGGCTAGGAATATTCATCTTCGACATGGTCGTAGATGGTGTTAGAGAACTGCTTGGTTGAACCCTGATAAATACATATTTTACATATTTAGAGTATCAATTTCATGCTATTATTTGCTAGATTTCTTGTGAATTATTGTATTTTACGCTTTTTTGTATTTTATGTCTTTTATTAGGTGAATCATCCAAGAATAAGCTATAAAGTGTTAGATTGTGTGAGAAAAGAAGTGGTACAAGTGAAGAAGGGACAAATACCAGGTGGAACTTGTCCAAATACACGATTTCTTGACATCATAACATAAAGAACGAAGAGACGAAGCCAACGGCGAAAGAATGAGATCATTCCGACCTCGTATGAAGAAATTATGGGCGAAACAAGGATTCAAGCTTGTCGGTTCCCCGGAACTGACAGCACAAAGAGTCTTATACACAAATTACTAAAGGCACCATACAAAATTACTCAGGGAAGCCAAAAGTTATAAATACACCCAGACTTTTATTGATACACCCCAATTATATCAGCACCTACCCTGCCACTAAGGGCGCCACCTTGTTCTCCAATTTCACGGTGGTTTGTTTTTCGGTCCAACTGTTGCTGTCGTTGATAACAAAACAAGAAGAAAATAGTATCTACCATTTTTGATGGTTGATGACGGCAGTTGATAGACTTGATGACAGAAAATAAACCCGTAATAGTGATTGATTCTGAGGATTAAAGAAAACATGGATCTCAATGAATGATCTTTGCTGATGATTATGATCGAGATGAGGAGTAGAGCTGTGATTTTTTCTCGATGAATGATGGTTTCGAGTCTGGCAGTAGTTGGATGTTGTTACGATGATGGTGAAGCTGTTATTGTCGATGGAGTTTATGAAGGATTTGAAGACGCTGTGATGGTGATTGCTACCATTAATGGCAGTTGAGTAATGATGATGGGTTCGAGTGAGGCTGCGGTTCATGGCAGTGGTTGATGAGATGAATTTAGTGGACGTTGGTAGCTCATAAAGATTTTGTGAAGAATATATTTCTTATTCCTGCCTCAATTGATTACAATAGGTGTGTTTATATACAAGAGAAGGTAAACCTAATTTACAACAAAGTAGGAAACAAAACTATATCAGGAAAACATTCGGCATATTGTGACTTAATTCCGATATCCGCAATACTCCCCCTCAAGTTGGAGTGTGCAGATTACGAACACCCAACTTGCCAAAAAGATAATCAAATTGTTTCCATCCAAGCGCTTTAGTAAAGATATCAGCTAACTGGTCTCCTGTACGAACATAATAAGTGGAAATAAGACCGTCAGTAATATAGCATCCCGAATAAAGTGAAAGTCCATTTCTATGTGCTTAGTACGTTCATGAAAAACCGGGTTTGCAGCAATATGAACCGCAACCTGACTGTCACAATAAAGTCGCATGGGAGAAGAATGTGAAATACTGAAAGACTGTAACAATCCCTTAAACATTTTAGTTCACAAGTCGCTGCAGCCATGGATCGATACTCGGCTTCCGTAGATGAACGAGATACAGTCAATTGTTTCTTAGTTTTCCACGAGACTGGCGAAGAACCAAGAAACATAAAATAACCCGTAAGTGACCGACGAGTTAGAGGACAACTTGCCCAATCAGAATCACAAAAACCTGTCACACGCAGATTAGAATCTGTACGAAGGAAAAATTCCCTGACCAGGTTGTCCTTTCAAATAGCGAACAACACGTAAAGCGGCTTCCCAATGACGTACTCGAGGGGACTGCATAAACTGAGCCAAAATATGAACCGAGTAACAAAGTTCAGGTCGTGTAATAGTTAGACAAATAAGACGTCCAATCAATCGTCTATACTGTTCAGGATCATTCATAAGCACACTTTCATCAACTGCCAAGCCATGTTTCTGTTCTAAAGGAAAAAGAGCTGGTTTGGCTCCTGATAAACCGGTCTCTGCAATGATATCAAGGACATATTTGCGCTGGGATAAGAAAATCCCTTGTGTAATGATTCAGAATGGGATCTATATGTTGCGGGGTGTGACAGCGGTGCAGATACACAAGGTGCAGCGGAAGGACAGTGTGGAGATGTGGCATCGGTGCTTAGGTCATCTCTCGTATGGAGCGGTAGGAACTTTGTTAAATTCATATGTTAGTAGGGAGAATAAAAATACTTGTGATATTTGTCTTCGGGCCAAACAAACTAGAGATGTTTTTTCTTTAAGTACTAATAAAGCTAGTGCAATGTTTGATTTAATACATTGTGATTTATGGGGACCGTATCGTGTGCCATCATCTTGTGGCGCAGTGTATTTCTTAACTATTGTTGATAATTATTGTAGAGCTTTGTGGATTTATTTGCTTGCTGAGAAGTCTGAAGTTACAGGAGTGTTAAAATATTTTTGTTCAATGGTTGATCGTCAGTTTGATATGCGTATTAGAACTTTGCGTAATGACAATGGAACCGAATTTACATGTTTGAAATCTTATTTTCGTGAAAATGGTATAGAGTTTCAGACTTCATGTGTAGGTATACCTCAGTACAATGGGTGTGTTTATGTACAAGAGAAGGTAAACCTAATTTACAACAAAGTAGGAAACAAAACTATATCAGGAAAATAATATATTCGGCATATTCCTGACTTAATGCCGATATCCGCAATAGCTCGAGAAATATGGAGCTCAAACTGAGCCATAGATTGCAGTGAGGAGTTGTAGCTCGATAATGCAAGGGAGTTTCTGAAAAAGGATGTTATTGACGTGATGATGCTGGTAGTTGAGAAAATAGTGGTAGAGAAGAAGATCGAGAGATGAAAGATGATGAAATGTGAGGAAATGATGGCTTTAGTTGTGGTCTGTTGAGGAGAAGAACTCGAAATAGGGAGTGAATTAATGAAGACATTGAATATGTGGTGGTGTTTATGGGTACAGCCATCGAAGGTGATTAGATGGAAGCTTTGGACTCGATCAATGATGGTTGTTGAATGATTTGGTAAGATGGGATATTGAAGTTGAGACCGAGCTTGGTTCGATGGCAGTTGGTGGTTGAGAGATATGGTCAGAGTTGAAACACGGAGAGTTTGAGAAAGTATGCAAGACTTGGTCGAGTTTAAAACAAAAAATCATAAGAAAACTATTTTCTCGATGGGTTGAAGTCATCGAGAAAATAACCGGAATTTAAAAAAAGTCAGAAACAAAATGTTTTCTCGATGGATAGTGTTATCGAGGGAACTACAATTTCGTGAAGTAATGCGCTGGGATCTCGTGAGCCCATTAGCCACTTTAGCCACTCTTTACACGGCTAATACTTGGTTTTAACCTATTTTTGGCATACTTTGGTGTTTTAGAAACCTATTTCTACCGAGATTCTAGTACGGGTGTTTTTACAACTTGAACACCTATATAAAAGATAATTTTAATACTTTATGAGATACTTTTACACCGCTCCGGCTATGATGGGTATCGTCCCCATACTATAAGTATGTGAACCCATCTCTCTGACTGATATGTGTATACCAATCCATTAAAAACAGCTCTCTAAAACGGTCTCATAGCTAATGGCTATCTAATTATTGATATACCCATTCAATTTTTGTTTCCAACACTTCTTTAAAACTGATTCGTATATCTTATTACTTTTTATTGGATCTCCCAAGCTCGCTAACTCAACTTTGATATGAAAATTGAATTCAGTTGATTATTCTTTAAGAAAATTTCTGGAATCTTAGAATGCAACTTGAAAACAAGAAGTTATGAAGAATCTTGTTTTAATATTTGTCCAGTAATAGTTTGCGAATTTCTTTAACAAAACTCCGATGCAGAATCTAATTACGGTTTTTAGAGTTTGAGAGGTTCTACGGTTTTACTTTTTAAGAAACTTGCATTGAATCTCCAAACTTGTATCTATTGGTTATGAACATGTAGCTAATTTCATCGTCATGTCATCTACGACTGTATTAGTAGACAATTGTCAGTTGTTTGTTTTCTTCAATTTCATTTTTTATTCTCTCTAAGCAAATTGGGAGTTTTACTGCTTAACATGCTTGCTTTTACTTTCTTCAAAGCTAAATAGATTTTTGTATATTAACCAAGTTCAAAAATAAACAGTTTTTGTCCAGTGTAGTGTTCGCATAGTTAAGTATCTTAATTTCAATTTTTACTTTCTAAGTAAAGCACGTAACATTTATCAGATGATCCAAATATATACTCCCTCTGTTTTAGGAAAAGAGTTATTTTTCCTATTTGCATAATTATTAAGTCAAGGATGAAAGAGAATAATTTTTCTAATTTATTTCTAAATTTACCCTCAAATGAAGAAGATGATGGAAAATAAATAAAACTTTTAAAAAAGGGTAATTTTGAAAGTTTGTCCTAATAAAAATGAAAGTAACTCTTTTACCGGAACAAAAAATTTAAAGAGAAAGTAACTTTTTTCCTAAAACGAAAGGAGTAGGTTTTAATGTTCAGAATATATGTTGTTTACCATTCTTAAAACAAGTCTTTCAACTGCAATAAACAACTTCTATTAATTCTAGCCAAATGAAAAAATGGTTTTGGCCGTCTTATTGACACAGTCGGTGACTTATCTCTTGATATTCTTAGCGCAAGGAAAATTTTCTGCAGTTTTTGATATCCAAAGAAGGTGACATATTAGAGGTGATTAGTAGCCCTGAATCATAGGAAGAAACAAATGGCATTTGTATTGTTGTCATCGTTGTCCTTATTAGCAGTGGGTGTCATAAATGTTATTCAATGCAGTATCGTCAGCAGATTCAACTATCTTAATTAATTAGGATAGTTTAGCTTTAGAACTGATGATATGTGGATCAAAAACGAAAATAAAAAGAACTGGAAGATTTATCTTTATAGTTGAGTTTAGTAAATTTGGAAAAAAGATATACAAACTCGGATTTAGGAGATCTCATAAAATACGGTAAGATATATGAATCAATTTTGAGGAAATTTTGATGACAAAAATCACGTGTGCATAGTGGTAATTCAATAGTCATGAGTTGTGATTCGTTTTAGAGAGCCGGTTGCAATTATTTTTGTGTACACATGTCATTCAGAGAGACAGGTATCCATACTCATAGTATGGGGACAATAACTATCATAGCCGGAGCACTTCTACACGTATACTGAGACCTAGATTTTACATAGAGAGGAAAGATTTATTCTATATTCTAGGGTTTACCCCGTTATGGGGAAACCATACTATTTCTTCTTCTTTCTTGTATCATGAGTAGGTAACTTTCTTTATTGGTTAGGGATGCAACCCGAAGTCCTAAACATATGAATCAATATGGCTTACTATTATTAATATTCAAGATCTCTTTTTATCGTTCATTTTTTACGGTGTATAACAATTATGTGATTGTGTTCATATAATATGATTGTTTCTCTTGAATGTTTAAATTATAAATTAAATAAGCTCGAAAGCTTTTCTATAGATAGTTAGGGTTCTTAGATAATTCTATCAGGAACCTTAGCAACAAGTAGCAATTTGTGATCACTAGCGGTGCGAATCGTGAAGGAAGTCTCAAGTAAAGCTTGTCCTAGGTTGAATATGCCACGATAAGTGCGGTGTATTGCCTATGAATAACTCGTCTCTCTTAGCGATAAGCACTATGTGATTTGGTGGAAAAGAATTCATATATTAGCGATTGAAGTATGTGTTGAATAGTTATTACACCGATTGGGGATACTTTAGGATTATTGGTACGAAGAGATAATGGATGATGATTCTAACCGATTGAGGATCATGATTGGCGATGGAAGATGAAATCCCTATTCAGTATTTTCTCACCTTGATCTCAACCTTTATTTACTTTTGTTTTATTTTATTAGTATTATTTAGTTTAGTAATTTCTACAATCCCCATTTGGTTACATAAGAAGTCAAAGACAAATATTTGAAGTAATTTGATGCACGTACGACACACATCAAACCCACAAGTCTTAGGATGGCAAGCTTGTTGACAATGTTTGATATCCAAAAATATTTTTTGATTTATCATCTAGTAAAGTCAGTCTCAAACTAGGATTAAATTTAAGTAGTTGAGTTTTAGAAATCACCGAATACTCTTGAAGATTGAAGTGTGGAGATCACGAAGACATCGATGAGAACTTCATCAACAGAGGTACATAAAGATTGACTATCCTATTTACTTATTGTTAATACCATTCTATCTTTTGAGGAAATGTTGTATAGATTTATTATATGATGAGATACAAATAAGAAGTTTTTAGTTCAAGCTTGTACTTAACTAATCCCGAAACTCGAACTAAAGCAATGAATGTTCCAAGGACTTATCGTATTTGAGGTTTGGAAAAATTCTTTTGTCCAACAAACTATGATTACCCAAGAAGTACCTAAAACTCTAAGTTGCAAATAGAGTTCGCGAATTGAAAATGTTAGTTCGTGAACTACGCAAACATTAGAAGTTTTTGAACTCCGATATGCACTAGAGTTTGCGAACTGAAAATGTTGGTCCACGAACTATGCAGATCAAGAAGTTATCTGTTAACATCCAAATTTCACTAGAGTTTGCAAACTGAAAAAATGCTAGTTCGCGAACTATGCGATTCAAGGAGTTCTCTGTTAACTCCAAATTGTGCCTGTGTTCGTGGACTGGCTTTTCCTATTCACGAACTGTGCAATTCTCGACAAGTTTTGTTGCTGAACTTGAATATTCTCTTGATGGTTCATGGACCATATGGTTAACCCATGTACTATTTTATCCTTAATTGAAAAATACGTGTGTGCACATTCTTCTTTGTATTACAAGGAAAAATTCTCGCACGTTTATGGTTTCCATTCTTCGTACCATGCTATTGTAAGTAAGTCAAATTTTTTTCCTAATTGAGTAAAAGCTAAACTTTAGAAGTATCTTTCTTTTGGAAGTACTTGGTTACCATTCTTACGGCTTTTATCAAAGAAAATAAATTTATTACTAGAATGTCCTAACTAAGTAAACAAGTTTTACTAAGTATTATTGAGATTACTTGGGATCAAAGTAATTCGTAAACATGGAAACTAGTTCACGAACTTACTTTGAAGGCAAGTAGTCGTTGCTTGAACTTTAAACAGTCTAACCTTATTCATCATTATAAATAGATGACTCTCTGCAACTAAGATTCTCAACCCCTACACGTTGTGCATCTTTTTGCTGCAAGAGCCGTCCTCCATAAACCTAGGTTTCCTCGAGAAACATAATTAGGTTAGGAATATGAAGTTTTAACTTGGGATTCATTAAGCTCTGTTAGACTATCTTTTACTTGATATATCTTTGTTATTCACAATCTTATCTTAATCATTGTAGTTCTTAAGGTATGTCTCTTATGTTATACGACCATTCAAAAACTATCGTTTGAGGAATAATATTGACAGAAACTACAAGAAGTTTTTCGTATTTGACCTTTTTAGTTCCGTAAAATACGATCTAAGCTTGAATTAGATAGATCCATCAAAGAAAATAGATTTCCATTATCTTGATTGAAACATATCTAAAAGAAATCAAATATGTGTTATGTTAGAGGAAAGGTACGTAGCACTAGTATTCACTAAGAACTGTGAAGAAACTCCTAGGCCTGTAAAGGACGCCATCTAGGGAATTGTATGTGTAGGCTCTTGCGAAATCCATGAACGTAAGGGGCACAAACTCAGCTGAATACCTTGTAAAGTATATCGTTCTCAACTATATTTTATCCCGGAGTCTGATGGTAGACTAGTGTCTGTAACGGCTTAATACAATGTGTATTCAAACAGGATGAGGTCCCCAGGTTTTGCTGCTACATTGCAAGTTTCCTCGTTAACAAAATTTCTGGTGTCTTGTGCTATTCCCTTTCAGCATTATATTGTTTATCTTTATAATCGTACTTTCAAGTAGGTTCGAGAAATCAAAATCGAACAGGACGAGCCTAAACCAAGAAATGGTCGCTCACGCCCTGCTTCAATCACAAAGGTGGAGAAGATTGGGTAGGTCTTAGGGGAGGGAAGCAAATAAGGTTGAGAAATATCAGCGTGATAGGTAGTGTGTGAAGAAGAAAGGATTTTCTAAGAGGAATCGCTAATTTTGTATATTTTGTTTTTCTTTACTGATTATCATGTTCTTGAATGGATGAGAACTATCTATTTATAGTTCAAAGGAGGCACATTGATTTCTCGTAAGTCGTGGAAGTTAGTGAGAGATGGAAAAGTGATGATTGTAGAGATTGTAGTGGGGTGGTGTCCGGAAGGTAAGGAAGACCTGTCAAACCACTATTCCTCATCCTCTCAACTTCTCTGTAACCGCGCACTACTTGTTATCTTCTTGTTCATGGATGTGTTACCACCACCCACGATTTCCGTAGACCGCCAAACTAATACCCCAATGAGAACCCCCCCATGTGTTATATTTGATACTCATGGAAATAGTAGAGTCATTAGACACTATTGTTTTGATCAAGTCAAGTCAAGTCAAATGACCTGCTAAGTTAATGAGGCAAGTTGTGCGACTCACTGGAATGATAATTAGACTAATTAGTGTCGATTCTGGGAAGTTCAGTGGCCATGTAATTGCTTAGAAGTAGCATAGCACATTTAATAGATGAGTATTAGCTCAGAAGTGACTTAGCATAAGTCTGAGAGGCATTTGAGACCAAATATTGTAAAAGGATTCTTAGGCAAGGAGACCTACTAGAATTCATATAAGATTTAATGTTGGACCCATATTGAGAAGAAAGGCGTATTTCTGAGGGAAGTATCTAGCAAAGCTAGTACTAGCTACTTAGCGCAAATAATAATGTGCTAGCTCTTTTAGTATAAAAGGCTAATGTGCTGACGTCCCAGGAGCAAGGCCATTATGCATGGTTTTTAGTAAATATGAATTATACTAGGGCTAGGAAGCTAGTATCAAGGAGGCTTGAAGTTAACACTTCAATCAGGTATAGTTAGCGCTAGAGTGTTAGCGACAATACACTTGTGGCTAAGTCGCTAAGCATAAATATGTTAGGCCAAGAGACGTGCTAGAGATACAGACTTATTGGCTAGGGCGCTAAGTCATGGAGGACGTTAGGTGATGTGATTGTAGATTGTGGTAAATAAGGTTCAAACTCTCGAACTTGTGAAGACTGATTTTAGATTTTAATAAACTAATTTTAAACTAAGAATATACACAAAATATGAAAATAATATTCACAACAAAGTTGAGAGAAAACTGAGGCTAGGTTTCCACTATTTTTCCAATTTTTATAATGATTAAATTCAATAATTATAATCATGCAATTCTAACTTTTAATTTGATTCTAAAATGTTGCAATAAGTAAATTCTTAAAGTAACAATTGTATAACAAAAGCATGGAATATCTAAACCCTAGGCAAAGCATATACCATCTAACGAAATCACAATTGCTCTATAAAAATTATTAAATCACTTTTTGATTAAGGCAAACAATCATAAAATAATTGCATAAATTAATTAAATAACATTACCACATAATTTTTGGAAAAAGTAGCTTCCACCGTCGCCTCAGAGATGGGGTTCAGCTCCTCATATTTTTCATTTGCTCAGAGTTACAATTCAATGCTCAAAATGTTCACAAACGATAAAAAATGAGAAAAATAAAGAAAACAGTGAAGTTGCAACGATTATATGAGTTACAGATTCACTGTTACAGAGGGTCTGAAGAACAAATGTTGCTGATCTGAAATAATCGTTGCAAACAGCATAAAGATTCCGTTGCAAACTGGATGAAGATTCCGTCGCCTTTCGGTTGAAGCTTCCGTCGCCTTTTCCTGTTCTTCGTGCACCAGCAGCAGCAGAATCTCTGGATTGATTTTTTCGAGCTTCTCTGCCTCTCTGAACCTTACCCTCAGCTCCCTCTCCCTTTCTATGATACCTGAAACCCCTTTTTATAGCTTCATAACACCTCCAAATCCCTCAATTAATTCTCAACAGGAACTCATTAACCCGATGATATTTTTTCTTATTTTTGATATGATTCGATCCTCGGTATCTCTGAGTATCTTTTCATCGTCTCTGGTGTATGAATATAGGTATTTGATACTGATTCTCTATGGATATTCTCTTCACCAAATCATTCCCAAAAATATTTCTCTCGAGAGAGAAGAAAAAAATAATCATGATATGTGATTGAATATTTCTAGTGATTTTCGCGTATCTTCTGGTCATGATTTATCACTTTAGTTATGGTAATCATTCTCTGTGATTTTTGACCCAAAAATCACGTGAAAATTATGCTCAGAATCAAATCTGCATTTAAGCCAAAATCTTCTCGCCAAATTAAGTTTTTGAACCGTGAAGAAGGGATGCCCATATCCAATGTCCGGGTTCCTTTATCAATTTTCGGGTGCCTTTATCAATTTTCCATGCCAATTTTTCCCAAATGTTATTTTTCCATAAATACCTATTATTACATAAAATCACAATATTAGTACAAAATTGAGTTTTAACAAAGAACAAATTAAGAACAAATTAGACAGGAAAACGTATCTATCATTAGGGACGCGCTGCAGCAGGGAAACATCAAGCTAGGGCACCAAGGGACGCATTAGTGCTGCTAGGGCGTATACAGCTAGGAGACATGTTAGCGCTAGGAGACGCGCTAGGCTAGATGGGAAGGACGCGTTGGCCTTGTGGCGCGCTAGGTTTGGCAGGGACGCGCTGGAGAGCCAAGGGGTATGCTGGAGTTGGTGGTGCGTCATGGGGGGTGCTGGAGTGTGAGATGTACTGGTTAGGGCGCATTAGCTAGGTAGGGATGGCTCTCGAGGACGCGCTATCCAAGGTACTTGACCAAGAGGAGTTAGCGCTTTTAGCGCTAGGGTTAGGGTTAGCACTTTTAGTGTTAGTATTGAGGTTCCAAGGTGATGATGCGCTATCTAATGCCTCATTAGGCCAATATGTGCTAGCTAAGACCACGTTAGGTTAGTTGGCGCTTCTCAGGTGCTAGGGTTAGTGACATGAAAGTTAGCGCTTTTGGCGCTAATGTGGCTAACTAGTGCCAATGCGGTGGTAAGCAAACAACTGGTGCTAACTTGGCGTCGATAGGAGAAAAGTCTAGGGTTAGCCTAGATCTAAGGTTCAATGTGTCTTTTATGGCATTGCTTCTTGATTGCGTCGCATCCAAGAGGAGTGGCGCATTATTTGTGGTTTATATTTAAACGAAGTGCTATAATAACATATTTAATCTCAGAAGAGCAAATTGAGACGCATTCATTGCGAAAAAAGTATTAAGCTTATGTATTTGGGGGTTTAAGCATTAGTTATTCCAGAATTTGATAGATGTTGCTGGAACATCGATGCTCATTTGAGACAAGTTCAAGGAATTCAGTTGTGGAATTTATGCGAATTGAGACTAGTTCGATATGGCATGAATATTATAAGTATTGGGGAGGCTGTGATGCCAGTTTAGAATGTTTGTAGTTGTTTAAAGAAGATTCAAGTTGCTCTATACTAGTGGGAAACTGATAGACACATTTTTGTGTCTAAATTGCGCTCGATTATCTATTTTGATAATGTTCGATTTTGTACTTATTATGTCTTTTTATGTCTTTGTAGGTATTTTTGAGAAATAAATAATTTGGGAAAAATTAGCTCAAAAAGTGATAAAGGCACCCGTGGAGAATTGATAAAGGCACCGTTGGAAAATTGATAAAGGCACCCACACTTTGGATTGGGGGCATCCCTTTTTTGCTTTTAAAATTCCGAATATGGCGGGAACCCTAGTTGCATTGTGAAGAAACTGTTGTTGAGTTGGTGTCACACGTTTTCAGTGATTTGGGTATTTCTAATTCACCCAAGAGAATCTAAACAACATAAATATGATCTGTACACGTCGAAGATTGGATTTTCAACCGGGAAAATCGCAGACAATGATGAATTTGGACGGAAAAACAGAGTTGGTTCTGTTTCGGATAACGCACAATTAGAGATTGAGTTGGAGTTGTTTTAGGAGTTCTAATCACTTTAGAAGACTCTCTAGGGTTTGTATACCCTATATATACCAAAGAGAAGGGAGGAAGCCGGGGGGAAGAGCCGGAGAGAATCACCGAAAAGTAGACATGAAACTTGGTTTTTCTGCTGCTGCCGAAGAGGAAGAACAGCTGAAGAACATACGGCGCCAGCAAACTGTCGCTGTTTCAATCGCTGCTTCAGCTGCTTCAACAGTTGTTCTTCTACTACACATTACGTCCGATCTTTTCTCCTGTTCCATTTTCTCTCTGTTGTAACACTCTGAACCCTTCACTGTAACGCTTATAAGCGTATCAAAACGTTTGTGTTACTTCTTTTTAATCATTGTAAGCACTTTTTGAGCAATGAAAGATTATTTTGAGTGTTTTTCCATTACAATGAGCTAATCACCATCACTGGGGCGACGGAGAAAGCTTTTTCTCCAATAATTAAGTGGTAACTTCTAATTTATCTATTTATTTAACAATTCTTTTATTATTATTTTCCTTGAATTAAATTGAAAAAATGGTTTTTCTCAAATAATTGTGTTTTCTTTTGATGGGTCATGCTTGGTTTTCCAATCTTGATGTCTCATGCTTTTGATTCAAAATTATTCTTTTAAAAACCTAACTTTGGCAATGATTTGATTAAACTGAATATAAGAATTGCACGATTTTATCACTTGAGTTATTGGTTAAAAGTGGAATCCTTAGTCCTGGTTCTTCCCATCAATTTTAAATCATCTTTACTTTAATCTGTTTTATTTTTAGTTATAAAAAATTAAGTTTAAAAATCGAATCTTCACAAGTCCGAGAATCAAACCTATTTTACCACTATTAAAAATCATATCAATTTTTAGTGCCGCCGACGCGGACTTGTTTTTAGGTTTAGAGTTTTAGAATTATTTTTAGGTTTTTATTTTTGTTTTTAGTATTATTTTTACTTTGTTCTATTTTACGTTTCTTTGGGTATTTCTCTTTTTGCTACAGGTTTGGATCTTGGATTGAAAGGAAATAAAGCCAAAGACTTTGGTGATTAAAGACTTGAAGTTAAAGTTAAGGACTTGGAGTTAAAAGTTAAAGCTTAAAGAACGAAGAAGAAGACAAAGACTTTTATTTTTATTAATTAGATTTATTTTCTTTAGATTTTATTTGTTTAGAAAATTGTATTAGGAATTTGTATTATTTATGTAATTTTTCTTTTATTTTGGACAATTTTTGGACTTTATTTTGGACTTTGGACATTTTATTATTTTTAAACCCTACGGAAGGGTATTTAAATATAAATTGTTACATGGAAGGACGACAATTACGATATTGTCTCGGCCCCTTGGGTTCGCACACTGACACAGGAGTCGGTGGCCCGAGTCGACTGCAACCCATTCATCCCCCCGTCTGGTACGAGAGGTAAGACTCGATCAACCGACGAATCTCCTTCAAGTAGGTTTACTGTATTCCTTCGTATGCATATATGTTGAGGAACTGAAAACGGATTTAATTTTCTAGTGAAGGGCAAGAACAGGCCATACAAGATAATGACTCGGATTTCATCATCGTTTCCTTCTTGCCCGAATTTGACTAGAAAGACACCTATAGGGTGACGAGCTTATTGGAAAATCATTCAAAAGGACTGTATTGGTTACTTTATTAGCCTAACTCAAGGTTCAAGAAGATTATTTTAAGTTATTAGAGCCGCCTTGTAACCCAGGGAAAAGTGCCAAAGAGACATGGTTATCAAAGCTCCTTAGAGATTATCCTGTTTCTCTTCGACTTGATCTAATTCGGACCGTTCCAAGAGGTTTGCTAAAATTGTAATTAGTTGCCTTTTGAAAGACTAGAAGCTGGTCTAGAAACAATCTAAGTGGAGCCATCATGCTTTTTGTTTGCTAGATTTAATAAGTTTGATTTGGTTGAGTCAGTCTTGCTTGTGATTGTTAGAATTTCCTTCTGTTTAGGATTTATTTATTTTTAGTTTTTATTTAGTGTACGCCAAGACTGCTCTTCAAGCGGACTTGGAAAAGAGACGCTCTAGGTCGCTTAATTAGTGACAAGCCTAGTAGTTTTGTCACTGGAAACGAGAAACTCGAAGACTCTTCTTTTGAGGGCCTTGTTTTTGATTTTGAAAACTTGACTTTGTATGAAGAAGTTACTCCTTTGATAGTGTCGGCAATGACAACTTTAAAAGATTTATTGAACCCGACTAGGACTTTTCGTCCATCAGCTATTAAGTTAGCTGAAACTCAAGCAAACTATGAGTTGAAACCTGGGACCATACAAATGCTCCCACTCTTCTTAGGAAAATAAAATGAAAACCCTTACTTTCACATTAGGGATTTTGAAGAAATATGTAGTACCCTAAGAATTCACAACATGTATGATGAAGCTATGAAACTTAGGTTATTTCCTTTTTCCCTAAGAGACAAGGCTAAATCTTGGTTATATAGTTTGCCATCTGAATCCATCGAGACATATGAAGAACTTACCGCTGCCTTTTTATCTAAATTTTTCCTTAGACACAAAATATCATTTCTTAGGCAAGAAATTTTCACATTTGGGCAACAAGAAGGAGAATCTTTGTATAGGTACGTGGAAAGGTTCAACGAATTAATAACACAATGTCCCCAACACGGTTTAGAAGAACAAAGACTAGTCCAGATCCTTTATGAAGGGCTAGATTATCCAACAGCGATCATGGTTGAGTCATTCTGTTCAGGGAATTTAGAGAGTAAAACTTTTAATGAGGAAATAAAATTTTTGCATGAAATTGCCGAAAAGACCCATCAATGGGAATGTAGTAAGGAACCCCAGAGAAAAATTCTACTGAGTAAAGGTAATGTCAATATATTAGATGGAATTCTTGAATCAAATGCCAAATTTGCAGCTATAAAAAAAAGGTTAGAAGCCTTATAATTAAGTCAATCTAGTTGTGGAATAGAACCCAAGTCATATTGGGAAGGACAGACTGTTGAAGAGCAAGCCCATGTTCTTTATAATAACACTAGATATGATAACCGTCAGAAGTTTGACCCATATTCAGAAACCTATAACCCTGGTTGGAGAAACCATCCAAATTTTTCTTAGTCTAAGGGCCAAAATCAAGGTCAGACTAGTAACCCTCAGGTTCCCCCAGGTTTTGGTTATACTAAGAATTCTTCTGATACAACACAATTTCAGAATCCGTTAGAAAAGACGGTCATGAGTTTAGCAGATACGGTCGCCACATTAGCTCAGAGCACTAAGGAGTTACATCAGAACACTAAAGAGTCCAGCAATATGTCAATCAAAGTTTAAGAGACAATCAAAAAATTGTTCAGGATAACAGTCAGGCAATTTCCAATTTAGAAAACCAGGTTGGTCAAATCGCTGAGGCTTTGAGAGACAGAGAAAAAGGAAAGTTCCCTAATGAAACACAACCCAACCCTAGAAGAGTTCATGAGTTATCTTCTGACTATGTGAATTCAATTAAAACCCTTAAAAGTGGTAGAGTAGTAGACAATAAGGTAACCTTGCCCGATGGTGAACATGCTGTAGTTCACCCTTTTGAGTCTATAGTCGAAGAGACTGATAAAGTCTCTAAAAAGTCCAATGCGGTTCCCGCTGAACCCGATTTTGTGCCCAAAGCCCCATTCCCACAACTTGTAATACCAACTAGGAAGGAATCCAACTTTAATGATATATTGAAGGTTTTTAAGCAAGTCACGATCAACCTTCCATTATTAGATGCAATTAGGCAGATTCCTTCTTATTCCAAGTTCCTTAAGGATATTTGTACGCGAAAGCGAAAGCTTAGTGTACCAAAGAAAGCCTTTTTAGCTAGTCATGTGAGTTCAATTATCCAGAACAATACAACTCCTAAGTACAAAGACCCAGGTTCCCCAACCATTTCTTGCACAATAGGTAACTACCGTGTTGAGAAAGCGTTACTTAACTTAGGAGCCAGTGTGAACTTACTTCCATACCATGTGTACCTCCGGCTAGGACTTGGTGATTTGAAACCTACTCAGATAACACTGCAATTAGATGATAGGTCTGTGAAAATTCCTCGTGTTATCATAGAGGATGTTCTTATTGAGGTCGATAAGTTTATTTATCCAGTAGATTTTGTTGTCCTTGATATCCAACTTGTCTCTGACCCAGATAATCAGATACCTATGATATTAAGTCGCCCATTTTTAGCTACATCTAATGCAATCATTAACTGTCGAAATGGTATTATGAACTTATCTTTTGGTAATATGACTATTGAGTTGAATATTTTCAATATTAGTAACCAACCACCTGAGCTAGATGACACGTGCATTGAAGAGGTGAACATGATAGGAACATTAGTTCAGAAGTCATTACCAAACACTTTTTTAGAAGATACATTAGAGAAATGTCTAGCCCACTTTAGATTTGATGTTGATAATGATAGTGTTATTAATGAGGTGAATACTTTGTTAGATTCTGAACCACCTGATCATAATTTAGAAGAAGCAATTGACCATTTTCGGGAATCTGACGATCTAGAAATTAGGTAAATTGTGATTAGTCTATCTAGAGACACTAAAAACTCTAAGTTTGGGGGTGACTATCATTCTCCATGTTCTTTAACTTTATCTTTTAGAAAGGTCCCTAACTTGGGACTTGACATATTCAACTCTACCATTTTACAAGATCATCTTCGAGCTAGATTCCCTGATCCTCTTAATGTTCAGAAAGAAATTCAGTTGTCAGAAGCCCATCCTCTGGTCGATGTGGTTTACCTAGGCGATAATACCAATATTGACTTTGTTTTCCCACCAAAATATTTTCTTCCATATGTGGGAACGTTGGAATTTCAAATGTGTCAGTTATTAAGTTTTGAGACTAAGCCTAATTAATTTAGGAAATTAGAATCGACACATTTGTTTGAGAATGACCACCTTCATAGTAGTCAACTGTGTGAGTCAAATGAGTCAAATCTGATTGACTTTAAGGATCCACAATTATTCAGGTTATTATTATGTGCTTCTAAGTTCTTAGTTGAGTTATTCCAGCCTCTACAACCTGATTCTTTTGATCCTTCCTACGAGGAAATCCAGCCCATGAAAATATTTTATCTAGACCTTTTTATAGAGCCTGAACCTGAACCACAACTAGAAGTAGTTGTTGTAAACAGAAAACTAGATAAGGGTGTGCTCGGTTTGTTTATTTTCTTGGCATGTTGCTGTTTCCTCTTATTTGTGATATCACTATTTGATTCAGATGACCCAAAGTTGTGCCGACTATTGCTATATGATTTTATGAGGTGACTAAGTCTTTCTTAGTCTGGCTGAAGACTTTAAACATAGCAATTCTTGGGAGGTAACCCATGCTCATGAAACACGGTAATATCTTTCCTTAATTCCTTTTTCGTGAAGTGGTAACAGTTTCTCCTTGTTCATATTTTTAATCATTCATCTTTAGAAACATTGAGGACACTGTTTGATTTAAGTTTGGGGGTAAAGGAGAAACTTTTTTAGTGAAATAATAAATCTCTAGAATTAGAAGCTTGTCAACACTTCAGGGTGACACTAACCATTCTAGGTAGATGGAAACTTAGCTCTTTTTCTATAGGAATTGGTGTGCCCAGTTAAATGGTCTATTCATAAAAGGACAGAGTTCAGGTGTTAGCAATAGCATGATATTCGTCACCATATCTTGGAGTCTATCTCGACCATATCACTTTCTGTTTTTACTTTGGCAATTTTGTGTTTCTCTAAGTGATTTGGTGGAGCCCAGTATTAAATTTTTATCGCCGTCAGGATGAAATTGAGTGTTTTGAGATCAAGCCCCATTATTGCATTTTGAAAAGAAAAAAAAAAATTGACACTTTGATAGAAATATGTCTGTTCTCCCTGTCTCCGTCGCCTAAGCAAGCGTGGATCGAAGGATCCATGGGAACTCGTGTATGTACTAGTTGAATTGATATTACTATTAGATTTAAGACCAGTGGGTGCGTATCTCAATTCATTAGGTTTCATCCTGGCATTGACTTCAGACAGATATGGGAAACACCGTTCACCTTAGTCAACATGTGCAACCTTCATATTTTCCATGTCCATCTTCTAAATCTTTTCATGTGATTGAACTGTGATAGATTCTGAGTCTTGTGGTTGAACAATTATCTGAGTAGAGCTTTGTTGTCTTATATATGAATTTTAGTATGCTTGAGTAAACACTCGTGTACAACAATTGGACTCATATAAGGTAATGATTCCCATTGCCGAAGAATTGAGTAAGCCAACTAAATAGCTTGTTTAGTGTCTATCCTTAATCATTCACGAGTCGCTAAAATCTGGAGTAAAGGTTTTGTGGGTATACCTCTTGTAAACACTCACGAGACAAAACTCGTCCACTAGGGACACCTAGGGGTTTAACGGGTTATTACATATGCTAAATGTAGTCGCGATTCCTGCGAAAGTGAGTTGGGATTTTATTTTATTAGATTTGCTTGTGGACTAGCAAATAGTAAGTTTGGGGGTATTTGATAGACACATTTTTATGTCTAAATTGCGCTCGATTATCTATTTTGATAGTGTTCGATTTTGTACTTATTATGTCTTTTTATGTCTTTGTAGGTATTTTTGAGAAATAAATAATTTGGGAAAAATTGGCTCAAAAAGTGATAAAGGCACCCGTGGAGAATTGATAAAGGCACCTACACTTTGGATTGGGGGCACCACCCTTTTTGATTTCAAAATTCCGAATATGGCGGGAACCCTAGTTGCATTGTGAAGAAACTGTTGTTGAGTTGGTGTCACGCATTTTTTAGTGATTTGGGTATTTCTAATTCACCCAAGAGAATCTAAACAACATAAATATGATATGTACAAGTCGAAGATTGGATTTTCAGCCGGAAAAATCGCCAACAGTGATGAATTTAGACGGAAAAAAAAAGTTGGTTCTGTTTCGGATAACGCACAATTAGAGATTGAGTTGGAGTTGTTTTAGGAGTTTTAATCACTTTAGAAGACTCTCTAGGGTTTGTATACCCTATATATACTAAAGAGAAGGGAGGAAGCCGCGGGGAAGAGCCGGAGAGAATCACCGAAAAGTAGACAGGAAACTTGGTTTTTCTGCTGCTGCTGCCGAAGAGGAAGAAAAGCTGAAGAACATACGGCGCCAGCAAACTGTCGTTGTTTCAATCGATGCTTCAACAATTGTTCTTCTACTACACATTACGTCCGATCTTTTCTCATGTTCCATTTTCTCTCTGCTGTAACACTCTGAACCCTTCACTGTAACGCTTATAAGCGTATCAAAACGTCTGTGTTACTTCTTTTTAATCATTGTAAGCACTTTTTGAGCAATGAAAGATTATTTTGAGTGTGTTTCCATTATAATGAGCTAATCACCATCACTGGAGCGACGAAGGAAGCTTTTTCTCCAATAATTAAGTGGTAACTTCTATTTTATCTATTTATTTTACAATTCTTTTATTATTATTTGCCTTGAATTAAATTGAAAATATGGTTTTTCTCAAATAATTGTGTCTTCTTTTGATGGGTCATGCTTGGTTTTAATCTTGATGTCTCATGCTTTCGATTTACAATTATTCTTTCAAAAACCTAACTTTGGCAATGATTTGATTAAACTGAATATAAGAATTGCACGATTTTATCACTTGAGTTATTGGTTAAAAGTGGAATCCTTAGTCCTGGTTCTTACCATCAATTTTCAATCATCTTTACTTTAATCTGTTTTATTTTCAGTTATTAAAAATTAAGTTTAAAAATCGAATCTTTACAAGTCCGAGAATCGAACCTATTTTACCACTATTAAAAATTAAGTTTAAAAATCGAATCTTCACAAGTCCGAAAATCGAACCTATTTTAGCACTTTTAATGTTAGTATTGAGGTGTCAAGGTGATGATGCGCTATCTAAGGCCTCATTAGGCCATATGTGCTACTACGTTAGGTTAGTTGGCGCTTCTCAGGTGCTAGGGTTAGTGCCATGAAAGTTAGCGCTTTTGGCGCTAATGTGGCTAACTAGTGCCAATGCGCTGGTAAGCCAAACAACTGGTGCTAACTTGGCGCCGATAGGAGAAAAGTATAGGGTTAGCCTAGATCTAAGGTTCAATGCGTCTTTTATGGCATTGCTTCTTGATTGCGTCGCATCCAAGAGGAGTGGCGCATTATTTGTGGTTTATATTTAAACGAAGTGCTATAATAACATATTTAATCTCCGAAGAGCAATTTGAGACGCATTCATTGCGAATAAAGTATTAAGCTAATTTATTTGGGGTTTAAGCATTAGTTATTCCAGAATTTGATAGATGTTGCTGGAACATCGATGCACATTTGAGACAAGTTCAAGGAATTCAGTTGTGGAATTTATGCGAATTGAGAATAGTTCGATATGGCATGAATATTATAAGTATTGGGGAGGCTGCGATGCCAGTTTAGAATGTTTGTAGTTGTTTAAAGAAGACTCAAGTTGTTCTACACTAGTGGGCAACCCATCTAGGAGCTTGAGACTTATTATGTGGAGATTATAGACTACATTATAAGCATGGAATGCATGTAGCCTTTTGTAGAGACTGTATCCTCAATTCGCCTGCAGAATATAAGTAGGAATACAATATTTTGTATTTTGATGTGAAGTCAGAAGTATGCGCACAAGTATGTGTGGATATTTCTATGTTCTTGCATCTAGGTAGAAGGACGATTTTACAATCCCGACCCTTGTAAAAAACTCACCATCTACACCTTGATAACTTTTCGCTTGATAGTAAAGATCCTGCAAGACTTGCTCTTGTTGAATTCAGATCTTGAAATATAAGATCATACATGACTTTGTCTTGATTAAATTCGAATCTTGAAGGTTCAAATACATACTAAGTTGACCTTGTGGATTTGTATCTTAATTAAGTCATCCAAAGGATTGTCCATACAGGTTCACAAATGAAAAATTGACGGTGTATTTGGTACCCTCTTCTTTTTAAATGAGTCTCTAATTCATCTTCCATAATATTGAGTACGAGTACTCGATCTTAAAATGAGCAATTCATCTTCCCCTGACCGTTCGTACGATAAAAAAAAAGCAATTAATGATTTTGAAACAAAGGATTGTAAGGTAAAATATATTTTTTTAAAGGATAACTTAGTCGTTTTTCAAATTTTAGACGCCACTTATTCCACGAACTAGAGACATTCTTCTTTTTTTCCGGCGAAACTCTTAAAGGGGAGATTCATTATTCAAAGAAATCAAAACATAAGTAGAGGAGTGCAAGGCCTGACCTCTAAAGTAAAGAAAAGAAAAAGTTACGAAATGAAAGTGGAAGAAAGATTTCTATCTTTTCCCGCCGAACTTCTAATGAAATCAGGGGATTAACTCTACCATTACAAACCATTACTGTTGGCTTCCCATTTAGCTCCCCATGTTGAAAGAAGTGTTGATGGGAAATTATAATTGTGATGATGGACTAGTCCCACTACCACTGGATCTAACCTCATAGTTAAGCAAAGAAATATAGTTGAACCCCGAAAGAGACCCACCATCAAAGAGACCAACAAAATCATGTAGGTAAAGTTTGAAATCCAAAAATATCAACAGTGTTACCTGTACACCATTTTTATCGTTCATTTTTTTTAACCAATATGTGGGAAGTATGCAGAGAGATTCATCCTCTTGTCGTCCTTATAGAATTTTATCAGCCCTTAAAACACCTTTGACTGTACTATGTAAGGGCTGACATTCTAAATTGGTTGAACTTATTTATTTTTTTCTCTCTCCTTTTGGATATTCATGGGTTATTACATTTATCAACGAAAATGTTACCTTTACGGAAAGTAAATTTTTAGACTTAGCGCTAGAAGAATAGAAAGGTAATATTTATCATGGTATACGTGAGCGACGAATTTTTATCGGAATTTTACGGAAGTGGCTTTATCTATATCAATTTCACAAAAAGGATGAGAAGTGAGAATAGTACCCGAACCAGCTTTCATAGCTCAGTTAGTTAGAGCACCCGTTTAGTAAACAGGAGGTCTTGAGTTCAACTTCCAATGATTTTTTTTCATTAAATATGCATTTTAATTCGCGAGGATCCAATTCAGTGACAGATACCTCATTTACACTGCAATCATCTTCTATTGCTTGATTGAAACAAAATATGCAGGTCGTGTAGGTACTGGGAGATCCATGGAGTTGCTATTGAGCATTTGAATGATTGAGGCCATCGTTGGTCTATTTGCAATACTGTCCTGAACACATAGTAGTGCAATATGGACACATCGCATAAATTCACTTCTTGAACAATTCTCTTTCAAACTTGAATCTAACAGTTCCATGGCTGAATCATCTTGCCAATGCCTCCATGCCTGGAAAAAAAATGCATTCGTCGTGTTTTAGAAAAAAAAGCAAAAAATCTCTCAAGCTGAAGAATGTAATTGTTGTAGGAAAAACAAAACAATTTGCATTAGAGGAATAAAAAAGACATCTATACTCACGTAAGTCAGAAAATCTTGCGCACCACCTGCTACGGATTCATAAAATGAAGTGTTCTTTTTTCCGCTAAGAATCTCGAGAACTAAGACACCAAAGCTGAAAACGTCTGATTTTACAGAGAAACGTCCATGCAATGCGTACTCTGGAGCCATATATCCACTGAAATAGCAAATGCAATGAATATTCCACAGCTTGTCTCAGCATGGCCTCTCTAGAAAATGAATTTTTCTATGTTTATATGAAGTAGTTCCATTGTTAAACTTACTATGTCCCGACGACTCTCATTGTATTAGCTTGAGTTTGATCTACCACAAAAAGCCTAGCCATGCCAAAATCTGAATCTTTTGGAGTCATATCTGCAGCTAATAATATATTGCTCGTTTTGAGATCCCGATGAATAATCCTGACTCGAGAATCCTCATGAAGATAAAGGAGACCTCCAGCAATTCCTCCAACAATTTTGTACCGCCTTTCCCAGTCCAAAGATATCTGTTTCTCAGTATCTACACCCATTTATCCAATAAAATTATCAACTTATTAGGCCACTCTATTAACATATTACTGAATCAATCCATATTTTTTTACAAAGAAAAACAAAGAATACATACCAAATATGAAATGATCGAGACTTGCATCCATTAACTCGTACACGAGTAGTTTCTCTTGTCCATGTAAACAAAACCTAATAGTCTCACAAGATTCCTATGCTGAAGTTTAGCTAATAGTATCACTTCATTCTTAAATTCCTGATCACCTTGACCTGAGCTTTTAGAAAGTCTTTTCACAGCTACTTCTTCTTGTCCATCAGGCAGTGTACCCTGGAGATACCAACAGGTACTTAGAATTCAGCTGTGCAATCTGGTTGAATTGAAATGTTTCAATATATATGTACCTTATAAACAGGGCCAAATCCACCTTCTCCAAGCTTATTAGCGTCGGTAAAATTATTAGTTGCATCCCTTATCATATTGAAATTGAACTGTAGTGATTCTGCACTTTGAATATCTTGGTCCATATCTGGGGCTATACCAAGGTAGTAATAATGACTTGATCAGCATATGTTTTGAAAGAGATATATAGAGAGTAGAGACATAGAGTCATATTCAAGGCTACTTACCGTAGTATTTGCCGTCATCCGTCCTCTTTCTCTTGTGGAAATAGAACCACCAAACAGCAAAGGATGATAGTACTAGTAGTGCAATTCCTGAAGGAATAGCGATACTAACAGCTAGTTTCGTCGAATTATTATTCCCAATTGCTACACATTTATGAACCAATAAGAAATAAAATCATTTCTAGAAGAAACACTCAATATCTAACATCAGAATTCAAGTTTGAGGAACTCATCCAAAGTACTTACAATTAGTTGTATTCGACGGTGATTGCAGAATTGAAGGAGGGAGCTAGAGCTTGAGCTTCAGTAGTATACAGAGATTTCCCGTAAAAAGTATAAACCTCGAATCGAAACGTACAACTAGGAGTAAGAACTCTACCTCCTTTGGACTCAGTACAACAAGATAACGTCCCAATAGATGTTCTAAGACATGCCTCACATAAAGTTGGTGTTATATCTGGTGTACATTGAACCATGGCATAGACTTGATTGGAACTCGAGTAATTTGTCGAACCAGTCGCATATAAAGAAGGTCCGCTAGAATTATCATTCACAGCTTTAACCACTAAATCATTCAGCAGTCCAAGAGTTAAGTTACGAAATTGATCCGGGTTTCGAAATCAGCCATAGTAAGCATACCAGTGTTTGGTGATTGATCCTTGCGAGAGAAATAATACTTATCTGAATACCTTACAACACATCCATTGTAAAACATAATAGCTCCTTTAGAATTTGGACACCCATAACCATCAGTATCCTGCACCACTTTCATCAGTTGCAATCTGAACACATTTTGAACATATATCCGGTGCAATATCCTCTCGGCAGTGTAACGATCCGTAAACAGTATTCGGGTTTTCTCCGATTGTAATGTTACGGTAACCATACCGAGGAGGGACCGTGTTGTTGTTTGTGAATCTAGTTGAGAGAGGGGAGAGTAAGAGATTGAGATTGGTTTTATATGGACTGTTGGCAGTGAAATTACTTCCTGTACAGACTCTCCAAGCTAAATAAAAGGGCTCGGGTTCCTGAGCTTGTGCAGTTATAATTCGATCAGAGTAGTATGATATGACGATTAAAATGAAGATAACGAGCTTATCAAATAAACCCATTTCTCGTTTTTGTGATGAGATCTCGGAAATCAATGTTGTGCGGTCTGCGAACAAAAATGTTAAACTTAAGCATATTCTTGTGCAACTGGGGTTGGTGTTGAATGATAGAGATGACTTTTAGTTTATGATTTTTGAAACCATAGTGACATAGATGAATAGGTAGAGTGCTGGTCTGGCATAGGTGGCTTTTTGCAAATTGTAGAATATTATACCGACTCCCCAGAGGATATGATATGTATAAACCATTTATAAGCCAAAAACAAAACGAACGACATCTTTTTGTTTAAATTTAAGTCAACCTCTGCAATACTGTACATGACAATGCATTTTTAATGGCAATAATTCGAAACTGACAGAACTATGTAGGGTTTGAGCCATTGGGGCTGAAAGTAAGGTGGCTTTTTGCGATGTTTATAGCCAATTATTTTATCCAAGTTTTACTATAAGGTGAATTTGCAGCTATTGACGTGCAAAATCGACTATAGATCTTGGATTATTGACAGATTTAACAACCTTGCTCTATGGTGATTTACCATTTATTGAATGTTAAAGTAGGCGTCACTGTAGCCAATCACATGCGGCCGCATTCCAATAACCAGCAACTTGCAAGCTGCAAGTTTCAACAAATGCGACAAAAAAAAGTATGTGTGAAACGATAAATACACGGAGATCTAAGATTTTTGCAAAAAAAGAAGAAGAGAGGATCAGACCGTTTTAACTTTTGACTTTTAAATGGTCTTTTTCAATGTGCAAATGATATTAATCACCATCCAATTAGTCGAATTTTCGATGTATTAGTTAACCGGAAAACTGCCGGACAATTTTGAACGGAAAAATGAGAACAACCCTATTTGTTTGTGTAAAATTTAAAGCCATTTTGACGTTGGATGATGCATAAACTCAATGAATTCATTAGTTGTAAACAAAGAGATGTTGTCGTATGTTTTGTCTTCGACTATCTTATTCAGATATTATTTGTCCGTTTTTTAACCGTTGAGTGTCTATTTTATTATAACAATTAATTTAATAAATTCTCCATTAAATTTGATTTTAATTTTTTGGTAATAAAATTATATTTTGAGAAATAAAAATATTACACAAGCTTTTGTTTTTGTTTAAATGTGAATCAAAAGACTTGGGTTCTGAGCAAGATCAGAAAAAACTGAAAGTGTTCAATCTCTCATTGTGTGCATGAGAGACTGATAGAGAGTTTTCTCGCTGTTTTATCCTGGGGACGTTGTGACGAAGAATGAACTATTTGTAAAAAATTCAAGGTAGAGCCACGAAACGTCTTAAAGAGAGCGGCCTGGTCGTGACTCGGCATTCATCTTATTTTTTTTGTGTTTAATCTTTGTTTTGCAGGTGTGAGATCAGCAATTGTTCCAACATGTCCAAATTCAAAAGGAGCTATTATGTTTTACAATGGATGTGTTCTGAGGTATTCGATAAGTATTATTTCTCAATGCTGAATGAAAAACCAAATGTTGAACTTATAAGTGAAGCTACTATCACAAACCCATCTCCATTTTCGGACACAACGTCTGGATTACTAGATAATTTAGTGACGAAAGCTGTTAACAATACTTCCAGTAGTCCTTCTCTATTCGCAACTGGTTCAACCAACTACACAAGTTCTGATGAAGTCTATGGTGTGGTTCAATGTTCACCAGATCTGACACCAAGTGTCGGTAATACATGTCTTAGATCAGCTCTTGCGCGTTTATCCAATTGTTGTTTTGATACAGAAGGGGCTAGAGTTCTTTATCCAAGTTGTACTTTCAGATTTGAGACTTATACATTTTATGGTGACTATACGAATACGACTACTTCAGCACCACCTCAAATTGTATTACCTCCAACTCCACTACCATTACCTCCTCCAACTCTGCAATCTCCAGTGAATTCAACTGATTGTGAGTAGTACTTTGACATTTATTTTTATTTACAACAGAGAGACTCGGTTTTGATATAGCTAATAGTGTTGCATAATTGGTTCGTAATTGTGTAGCAAATGGAAAGGATTCGTCGGTAGTACTAGCTGTTAGTATTGCGGTTCCTTTGGGAATTGCAGTACTAGCATCCTCCATTGCTGTTTGGTGGTTTTGCTTCCATAGGAGAAAGAAGATAAATAACAACTATTCCGCTAAGTAGCACCCTAAGTGATTAACAGTCTCTTTCTCTTTCTCTTATTTTCCGTCTTGCTGATCAAATTTTTATCACTAGTTCAGCCGCAGATATGGATCAAGATACTCAAAGTGCACAATCGCTATTATTCAACTTCAGTATCATAAGTGCTGCAACAAATAACTTCGCCGAGGCTCATAAGCTTGGAGAAGGTGGATTTGGCCCAGTTTATAAGGTACATGTATTGAAACATTTCAATTCAATCAGAATTCAAACTTTATATGAGCATTCTAAGTTTCTTTCATGTTGGTTCTTAAGAATTTTGGTATCTTCAGGGTACATTGTTGGACGGACAAGAAATAGCTGTAAAAAGACTTGCTAAAAGTTCCGGTATGTTGGCTAAACTTCAGCACAGGAACCTTGTCAGACTATTGGGCTTTTGTTTACATGGAGAAGAGAAACTACTTGTGTATGAGTTAATGAACGCAAGTCTCGATCAGCTCATCTTCGGTATGTATATACATTGTTTGAGTGATGTGATCTGTAAACTACCTGCAGTAGTAAAAAAAAAGTAGCTAAAGTTGATTTTACTGGATGAATGTATGTAGATCCTGTGAAACGGATATCTTTGGATTGGGAAAAACGATACAAGATTATTGGAGGAATTGCTCGAGGTCTTTTATATCTTCACGAGGATTCTCGAGTTAGGATTATTCACAGAGATCTCAAAACTGGCAATATTTTATTAGCAGAGGACATGACTCCAAAAATTTCAGATTTTGGCATGGCTAGACTTTTTCTAGTAGAACAAACTCAAGCTAATACAATGAGAATTGTTGGAACATAGTAAGTATACAAATGAAACTACTTCAAATCATATTCAATTCATAGCAATGTCAAACAAACATCGAATTGACACAATGTTGAGACGAATTGTGAAATTCTTATTCGGTGAATTTGATACTTCAGCGGATATATGGCTCCCAAATATGCATTGCACGGACAATTCTCTGTGAAATCAGACGTTTTCAGTTTTGGTGTCTTAGTTCTGGAGATTATCAGTGGAAAAAAGAACACTGCCTTCTATGAATCAGTAGCTGGAGGTGCTCAGGATCTTCTAACTTATGTGAGTTCGTGTGTCTTACTTTTATTTGATTGCAAATTGTTATTTTCCTACAACTATTAGATTCAAGTTTGAGAGAATTCTTCATTCTAAATGAAATGAAAAATGTATCATTGCAGGCATGGCAATATTGGCAAAAAGGATTAGTCATGGAACTGTTAGATTCAAGTTTGAAAGAGAATTGTTCAAAAAATGAACTAATGAGATGTGTTCACATCTCACTACTGTGTGTGCAGGACAATGTTGCTGATAGACCTACCATGGCTTCAATCATTCTAATGCTTGATAGCAACTCTGTGACTCTTCCAATACCTACACGGCCTGTATATTTTGTGTCAGATCTTGCAGTGGAAGATGCATGTAGTCTAGAGGTATCAGTTACTGAAATAGATCCTCGCTAACATTAGATAAACACCAACTCTTGCTTATATGTATGTTTGATAAATCAATTTGTTATTAATTACTCCTCTATAAGATTATCACAATCTGCCGGAATAAAAATGTAAACACATAAATTAATCTGTTACTAATGACTTCAATTGTAGATTTTAAGACTGGATTATACACACTTGTTGATTTGTTGAAAAAGGTCTAATATGTCCATTTCTAGATACAGAAGCCGAGTTGAGTTGCTCATTTCAATTGCTCCATAAGAGACCAATGGTTTAATTGAACAGAGCAACATCAATGGCGTTAACCATTTTTTTTGATACCAGCAACAATAACACAACAACCCCATTTTTCCAATCTCATATAATATATTTTTTATGCAAAAAGAAAATATCACCCGGGTAATTTGAAATTCTACAACTAATTTAGTTTCCACCAACATTTCGATTTGTAATGCCCTCGTCATTTTTCTTGATTCCTAAATCTACAGAAAACATCATTATTCTTGATTCCTAAATCTACAGAAAAAGTAAATGTCGAAGCATAGTGATCAACTGGATTACAAGACCGTTTTAGTCATTTTATAGTATATTAAGAAATCGTTAAATTCTAACTATCACAATGGATTCATTTATTATCATAAATTAGGTATGACAAACAAATTGAACAATACACAAAACAACCTCAAAGTTCAGGGAAAACGAAAATGTTGTTCGACTGCATTATCATTGTGTGAGCAGCATCCCACAAGCCTATTCATGGGACACTAAAGCAAATACAGTAAACAATAACAGGAGATGTCCTCCCATCCTAATTTTATGAATTTTTCGAAATTATGGATGAATATCTAAAAGTTATTGATTTCACATCCGTAGAAAAGCTGTGCCCCAAGTCTTTTCCTCTAAAAGTTATCCAGTTGAGCAAAAAACTCGGTGTGTTTACAGAAGATATAAAGTTATCTTACATGGAGAGTTCTGGTATTAGCTGTAGCTGTTGAATGTTTACATTGGAGACAAAGGAAACTTCATTATTGCAGTTCAAGGATCACATTAGATAATAAAAAGAGCCGAAATGAAGGGTAAATTTGTTTCAGAATGGATCAGATCACCACCTCCTAACTAATGATGTGAGCAACTGCAGCAACAAACAAAAATGTATTTCAGTGTTTAAGATGCAAACCATTGTTTCACGTGTTTAATTACGGAAGAAGTAACAGGCAAACTATAAAAACTTGGGTTCAAAAACTTCTGTTTAACAACTTAACAACATTCATAAAAGCAGATTCCCCTGGCTCTTTCTGGATCAGGGTGATTGTGCTTATAAATAAAATTCAGATAAAACCAAAATCAACTGAGTTGAGTTGAGTTGAGTCGAGTCGAGTCGAGGGTTTGACTGGCATAGGGTCAGCCCCATACTACGTCCTCGGATAAGAGAGAAAGAAAGATGAGTTTCTGTACAGGACAGTCTTTGGTGGCTATTAACGTTATGTTACCTCTTTCTTTATTTGTTTGGAGTACTCTCAAATGAGACACATTGCCATGTTATTTCATTTTTAATGCCTTAGATGTGTATAAGCAGGTCCTAATAAGTCTGACTTAGTCAAGACAATTTTCAGCTTTCGACCATCAAAAGCAATCTAAGAATCAAGTAAACATGGTGCTAAATACGGTTAAAATATAGGTACTTCTAGACTGCAATTTCCTGGTGAATAATAATATTTTGTTGAAAACATGTATACACTACGGAAATATTTGATTGGTTGAATAGTAACCACTGCTTTACCTCAAAGAGTTCAAATGCACTCCCGCTCCTGTACGTATCATCCTTCTTCTTCTTATCATTAGGAAGGATTTTCAACAATAGTGCTCTCCATGCGATCAGAAAAACTGCAGTGCTTGCCATGGTTACCAACATAAAGCTCACTTTTGGAAGATGGCCTGCTGTTGTACTCCTAATAACAATCCCTAACTGTCGAAAACAAATGAAAAATGTCAAGACTAAAGACGTCAGATTTCGCAAGGTGATGGTGAGTGTACAAAAAGAACACAACGTGAAAATGCAAGAGACTTGATTCATGTGTAATGGTCTGTTCTTATACATCGACATAGCCATTACGTCAACTACTTAATCAATACAGAATAAAAGAATTTACTCTAGTTCTCACTATAGGGTTTTGAAACAAATTATCCCAAAAAAAAATCAGGGTCAGGCTACTATGTCATTAAACCAAACCATTTATCTCATAGTTTGATCTTTCATGGCTACACTACATAAACAAATCAAAGCCAGAGCTAAACTAACCGGAATCCCCACGGCCCACGATTTGGTAGCCGCAGTAAGAGCTTTTGAGAAACCATTCATTCCTCTCCCATCCTCTCCATAACCTCCAAGGAAATAAGCACTTAAAAACCATCCTGAAAAAAGAAAAAAAAAAACAATTCCAAAAATTTTAAAAATCAGGAAAAAAATAATTGAGAAATTTAGACAACAAGGATAACCACTCTGTACCAGCAATGAAAGGGTCAGCAGTACGAAGAGTCTCAATGTCAAGAACAGGAAAACCATGGCTGAATCTTCCAATAGCAGAGAATATAAGCAGAGCTAATACATCCCCACCAGAAAGAAGAGCAATACGACTGTTGAATTTCACCAAATGAATAATCAAATTTCATATTGAAAACTAAAAATTTAAAACAAAATTAAGAAAGGAAGCAAATTTATAATAAAATTACCCCCATTTGTTGATTTGCAAAGATGAACTAGGTTTATCAAACTGAATAACTCCTTCCAAAGGAACACTTTCTTCACCTACAAAAACAGTTTCACTGAAAGGAGGAGGAGGAGGAGGAGGAGGGTTTAGAGGTTGTTTTGTTGTTGCAGAAGAAGAAGAAGGTGAATCACCCTTTGGTTCTGCATTTGCTACTATGAGATTAAAGGGTTTGGTTGAGTGGTTTTTAGATGGGAATCTGTGTTTTTTAGAGAAGAGTGGTGGGTTTGGTTTTGGGAATTGAGGATGAGATGAGATTGTATATCTTCTGGTTGATAGACTTCCTCCATTCGGTGCTTGTGACAGTAGCAACATGATGTTTTTCTACCTCTTAACTTCCTGTTTGGTTTTTCTCTTTGTTTATTTCATAGTTTTACGGCCCAGAAATGAGTTGGTCCTTTTTTTGTGGACCTACACTCACAGAGTTACTGTAGTTGTATCCTTCGTAAAAGCTAACCAGTAATAGGCTACACCTTTTGACCTTTTGGAAGGTTTTTGATACCATTCCAGAAGTTAAATTGGAAAGTCAAAGTTTATTTAAAAATGCGTTTTAGAACTAAAAAACTACTTTTTATGAAACGAATTATGTTTGCTTGTGATTTTAGGGATTGGCTATTGTTTCTGAAAAAGCGGAAGCTTAAAGCGAACTGCTTCTGACTTCTAGGATTGATTTATACTTTTAGAAAAAAAAAACACTAATATTTCTAACATCTAAACACCCTACGATATTTTAGTAAAATCCCAAGGCGGTAAAACTTTCTAAATAATCATGTGGAGACATAGTTTACTTGTACTATTTTTCTTTTTGAATTTTTTTTAAGAAAATACCGTATATTAAAGGTTATATTAGTTTATAATGATCTGATCCTCCACGATAATGTCCACACTTAGCCATTACGGTTATCCGGCAATGTGGGATTTTCTACAGGCACCGATGCGGTCACCCAACAACAGCTTCCCAGAAGGTCACTCATTTATGGATTATTCCCGCCCGAGCACGTTTAACTATAGAGCTTTTTGTCAACTCTGGAGTCAATTGTACTGAAAAGGCCTCAGTGTTAGGAAAGGAAAAACTATTATCTATATTCCATTCGGCGAACCCTACCTACTGAATCAAATTATTACAATACCACCACCTTAAATTGGAGTCGTCCTCAGCTCCGGAATATATTCAAGCCCAGATTTCCGACTTTCCCTGCTACTCATGAGACCAGTACCTGGCACACCCCGTCCGGCGTACTCTCTCACCTTTGGCAGGTGACCCGTTGTCGACTCTGATACCATTTGTAATGATCCGATCCTCCACAGATATTATCTCCACTTAGCCATTGCGGTTATCCGATAGTGTGGGGTTTTCTACAGGAACAACTGCAGTCATCCAACAACAGCTTCCCAGGAGGTCACTCATCCTTGGATTACTGCCGCCCGAGCACGCTTAACTGCATAGTTTTTTGTCAACTTCGGAGGCAATTGTGCTGAAAAAGACCTCGGTGTTAGAAAAAGAAAAATCATTACGTATATTCCATTTGGTGAACCCTACCTGCCGAATCGGGGTATTATATAGTTACACTGGTGTACACTATTATCGTTTATGTTCTATAACTGTAACGGTCCCTTATACAGTTTGTGGTTTATATTGGTCTGTTAGTGTGTGGTTGTGAGAGTTGTTTCAGTAGAGTATATATATTATTTTCTTGTTCTGCTAGTTCTAATGAGCGAGATCATTTTTATTTTACGAAAGATATTATTCATTTATCTTGGTATCTGAGGTAAAACTTGATCCAAGTTTTACCATCTCCATTAACGGAGTTTTTCTGAGCTCAAAACTTTTTCAAGTGAGTTTTTATCATTCTTTTTATTTTTTTTTGTCTCTCTTCGAGATTCACTTGTCAAAATAGTTTATCTGCGATTATTGATCTTTTATTGATTTTCTTGATCTGTTTTTCTGCAACTTCTACTTCATATAGTCTTCTCTAATTCTTTCCATCTATTCTTTTACAAATGGAAACTCGATTTATTTCTAAAGTTCCACGGAATCAGTTAACCAACATTATTACTCTGAAATTGAAGGAGATAACTATCTAACCTGGAAATCATTGTGATTCTTGCTCTTCTCAACAAATTTCGAGCAAAAGACTTCATCACTTGTGGTAAGGAATGTCCGTATGAATTTATTTCTCATCACAATATAAACAAAAACATACTTAATCCGGCATACACTCTTTGGAAGGATGAAGACTCAAACCATCGTACAGTTCATTCTATATATGGTTGAATTCAATTATGTCAGGTTTTGTTATCCCCTTTTGATGGTGCAACTTCTTCGCATGAGTTATGGACAAATACTGAAGCTAGGTTTCTCAATTTTCTACTACGTACTCATACAATCCAACCCCGTACTCAGCTTCAATCTATTCAATTTAGAAATAATTGGATCATAACTTATTTTAATGAGATCAAGAAAGTTGTTGATGCTCTTGTAGATGTTGGATCTATGATCAGCGATAGTGAAATTGTTGTCAACATACTCTCAGGTTTGAGCTCCTTTTTTATGCTTTTGCTACTTCTATCAGTTAGATATCCACATGTTACTAATGTTGAACTTCACAATCTTCTTCTTAGTGAAAATTGTCAGTACATCTAGATCTAAGTCTATCATCAATTATTCAGAAAATAAGGCTTTTCTAGCTTAATAATAATTTTTGACATTATTCACAACATCAATTTCGACCATAATTTCCACAATAATTAAGAAAATTCTCATCAAATGATGAGAGGTGGACATAGTCCAAACTAGAGGTAAAAGAATGTTGAATCCATCTTTTAGAGGAGGTTTTTTCATAAATATATACATTCAAATCTGCTGCTCCAGGATTTACTTTTGTTCCACATATATATTTTATTACTTCTAGTGATCTGGTGCAATGTCAGATATGTACAAAAGTTGGTCACTATGCTTCTGAGTGCTCCCATAGAATGCATTTTTGCTATCATGGTCGTGCACCTCCTCGGAATATTCATGCGATACTTTCAAAAAGAAATATATTTGGTGAGAACCCTTGGTTTCCAGGTAGTTGAGCTAATAATTACATTGTTTCGGATTCTTCTCAATTGGATGGGTATACTCCCTATGATGGTTATGAATATATACAGACAGCTAGTGGGAAAGGTATGCTTATTACTTTATTGGTAGTATGTCTTTTTTTTACTGCCAATAAATAATTTTTATTCTTCAAGATGTTTTACATATTCCTCGAGCATCTAATAATCTTTTGTCAGTTTACAAGTTCACTACTGATAATGATTTCATTATCATGTTTTCTACAATTGAGTACATTGCTCAGGATCTTCAAATCGGGAAGATTCTGATGCAGGGACCTCATGTCAATAGGATATATCCAATCAAATTCAATCCACATCCTCAAGCTCTAGATATCAATAATGTTTCTTCAGCAATCTGGCATCACAGATTAGCTCATTCTTCCTTTCAAACTTTACAAATAGTATATCAATCTATTGATAAAACTGTAATAAAAACACTATTTTTTTGTGAGTGATATCAGTTAGAAAAAGCTCACAAACTTTCTTTTTCTATTTCTACTCATTATACTTCAAAACCACTATAGGTTTTTCATATGGACTTATGGCTACCTGCACCTATTATGTCAAATAGTGGCTTTCTTTACTATGTTAATGTAGTAGATGATTTTATGAGTTTTAGTGTTTTAGGGTAAAAACAAATGTACGGTAAAATCGTACTTTCTAGTAGGTTTAAGAGATCAAAATCGAACAGGACGAGCCTAAACCAAAAAATGGTCGTTCATGCCCTGCTTCAATCACAAAGGTGGAGGAGATTGAGGTAGCTCTTAGGGGAGGGAAGCAAAGAAGTTTGAGAAATATCAGTGTGATAGGTAGTGTGTGAAGGAGAAAGGATTATATCTGAGATGAATTGCTATTTTTGTATCTTTAGTTTCTCCTGACTTGTTGTCTCGTTCTTGTTTCGAATAGATGAAAATCATCTATTTATAGTTCAAAGGAGACACACTGATTTCTCGTAAGTCATGGAAGTTAGAGAGAGGGGGGGAAGTGATGATTGTGGAGATTGTAGTGGGGTCCTATCCGGAAAGTAAGGAGGACCTGTTAAACCATTTCTCTTCATCCTCTCAACTGCTTTGTAACCATCCCACTACTTGTTACCTTCTTGTTCGTAGATATGTTGCCACAACGCACGATTACCGTAGACCGCCAGACCAATACCCAATGAGAATCCCCCTATGTGTTGTATCTAATATCTCGTAAAACAGTGGAGTCATAAGACACTATTGTTTTGATTCAAGTCAAGTCAAATGACCTGCTAAGTCAGTGAGGCAAGTTTCCAACTCACTGGATTGATAATCAGACTGTTAGTGTCAAGTCTGGGAAGTTCAGTGGTCATGTACTTACTCGGAAGTAACATGGAACATTTAATAGCTAAGTATTAGCTCAGAAGTGACTTAACATAGGTCTGAGAGGCATTTGAGGCTAAATGTTGTAGAGGGCTTCTTAAGCAAGGAAACCTATTAGAATTCATATAAGATTTGATGTTGGACCCATATTGAGAAAAAAGGCGTATTTCTGAGGGAAGTAGCTAGCAAAGATAGTACTAGCTACTTAGCGCAACTAGTAATTTGCTAGCTCTTTCAATATAAAAGGTTAATGTGCTAACGTCCCAGGAGCAGGGCCAATATGCATGGCTTCTAGTAAATGTCAATTATGCTAGGGCTAGGAAGCTAGTGTCAAGGAGGTTTGAAGTTAGCACTTCAATTAGATAGTATAGTTAGCATTAGAGTGTTAGTGCCAATGCGCTTGTGGCTAAGTCGCTAAGTATGGTCGTGCTAAGCCAAGGGCGTATTAGCCATGATCGTTACTCAAAGAGGCGTCAGGCTAGAGCCAGGGACGTGCTAGGGTTTGTGGCGCATCATGGGACGTGCTAGGAGGATGGGAATCATCAGGCTAGCCTAGAGATGCATAGGGATGCACAAAAAAATGGTCAAAACCGAGCCGAACCGTTCATCCAGCGGTCAGTGACGGTTTACAAAATGAAAACCGTTGATCTATCGGCTCGATTCACAGTTTGAGGTATAAAACCGTCTGAGCCGAACCGAGTAAACCAGACTAAATCTTAACCATTTATTTAAATATTATCTAATCCTATCCGTTTTTATATCATGTATATATAACATAAACTAAACCCTAAAAAAAATAGTCTTCTTCTACTCTTCTCTTCATTCTCTTCTTTACTCCACCTCTCTACTCACATAATGATACACATCCACCGCCATCCACCACGAGCACTGCCACTGCTAACCCACCACCACCTTCTTCTTCTTCTTCTTTCCTTTTTTTTTTCTTATTTAGTTAGTGTTTAAGCTGATTTGTTATGGTATGAACCAGTGTAGTCGATTTCGGCCGATATGGCCAAAATCTCGCCTGTAATACCGGTTTCTTCCTTCTTCTGAAACGAGACACGCTATATCGCCGATACGGTACTTGGCCGATAATTTCGGCCGAGATGACCCGAAATGAGTTGACTGATATGACCGATATGAACGAAATTAGGGTTTTCAACTAAAAAATAATAATAATATAAAAAATAAAATAAATGAATTTTCTTATCCTAGTTCTAGGGTTTTCAATTGTTACTCATGTTTTTTATGGTACTTTAGAAAAATGAGTACTAGTTTTATATCTTAATAGGTCCAATATGGAAAAAAACGTTTGATCTACTAATTATAGATATAAAATGTGTGAACCGATATTTTGCCGATATTTGGAACCGAAATCTCCCTGATACAAAGGTGTACCAGTGTATCGCTCTCGACCGATACAAACCGAAATCCGATATTAACTACATTGGTATGAACTATGAGTGTTGGCAGTGAGAGTTTAAGAAATTATTAAGGTTTCTGCTGATATTGGTTTGAAGAAATGAAATGGGTTCGAGGAGATGAGTGTGATAACAGTGGTTCTGAGTTAGGTTAGCAGAGAAGAAGAAGAGAGATAAAACTGGCAATGATATCTAGAAGGAGTTAGAATAAATTTTGAGGTTTGAATGATGTTGTTTAATCGATGGGTTCTGATGGTTATGTTTCTGAGATTTGAGCTCAATTCTATTTAAATGAACAAGGTGTTAGGATGATCTAAATATGGGTTTGAATTGAACGGTTATTGAATTTTTGATGTTGTTTGTCCTTTAATTTTTGATGTCGTTTGTCCTTTAATTTTTAATGTTGTTATTGTTATTGTTCTGGTTACAATTGAAAAATATGAGAAACCTTTATGGTTTTGTGATTATTTGGTATGCTTAATTTTAAAAGGGGAAATTGGTAATGTATATCTTAGTTGAGATGCCATGATTTTCTCTTCATTTTTTTCCCGTTAACTTTTATTTTGTTAACCCATTCAAAACGGAAGCAAAAAACGATCCCGACCGATCCGAGTCGACCGGTCCAAAAACTGAACCGTTCATAGGATGGCTCGATTAAGGTTTACATTTTATAAACTGAGGGATGGTCGGTTCGGCCTACGGTTTTGGCATAAAACCGGCCCGACCGACCGATGTGCACCCCTAGAGACACACTACGCTGCTGGGACGCGCTAGGATGCTGGGACACATCATCCATTAGGGACGCGCTAGGCATGACAGGGACGCGATAGGTTGTTGGGACGCATCATCCACTAGGGATGCGCTAGGCATGGCAGGGATGCATCATCCTTGTTACGCGCTAGGCATAGCTAGGGACGCATCAAGTAAGGGGCGTGCTAGCACATAAGATGCATCAACGAGGCAAGTGTCGTGTTAGATCATATGTTTGTGCTGGCTATAGGCGCATTAGCTAGGACACGCTAGGCTAATGGCCGTGCTAGCCAAAGTGTGCCGATCAAGGGAATTAGCGTTTCTAGCGCTAGGGTTAGGGTTAGCACTTTTAATGCTAAGGATAAGGTGCTAAGGTAATGATATGCTAGCTAAGGCCTCATCAGGCCGAGATGTGCTAGATAGGACCATGTTAGGTTAGTTTGCGCTTTTCAAGCGCTATGGTAGCTAATAGTGCCAATATGGTGCTAAATCAAATAGATGGTGCTAACTTGGCGCTGATATGATAAAAGGCTAGGGTTAGCCTAGCTTAGAGGCTCAATGCGTCTTTTGAGGCATTGTTTCTTGATTGTGATGTGTCCGAGAGGACTGACACATAACTTGTGGCTTATATGCAAGCAAAGTGTTATAGTGACATATTTGAACATATAAGAGAAATTTGAGAAGTGTTCGTTGCGAATGAAGCGTTGAGATAGAGTATATTTTGGGGTTTAAGCATTAATTAGTCCCGAATTTGATATTTGTTACCAGAACATCGATGCTTACTCGAGACAAGTTCAAGGAATTCAGTCGTGGAATTTTATGGGACTTGAGATTAGTTCGATATGGAATAAATATTGTGAGTATTGAGGAGGCTGCGAGGCCAGTTTAGAATGTTTGTAGTTGTTTAGAGAAGACTCAAGTTGCTCTATACTAGTGGGCAACCCATCTAGGAGCTTGATACTTATTATGTAGAGATTATAGACTACAGTGTTAGCATAGAATGCTTGTAGCCTTTTGTAGAGACTGTATCCTCAATTCGCCTGCGGAATATAAGTATGAATATAATATTTTGTATTTTGATGTGAAGTCAGAAGTATGCACACGAGTATATGCGGATATTTCTATGTTCCTGCAACTAGGCAGAAGGGCGATTTTATAATTATGACCCTTGTGAAAAGCTCACCATCTACAACTGGCTCTTTCCACTTCATGCAAAGTCTGATTTTAAGACTAGATTTTTTAACTTCAAAAATCAAATTGAGAATCAATTATGTACTCACAATTAGGACAAGTGGTGGTAGTGAATTCATCAACAAAAAATTATCATCTTTTACTACTCTTCATGGTATCAAACATGAATTTACTTGCCCATACACTTCTGAGCAGAATGGTGTTGCAGAAGCTAAACATAGACACATCTTAGATGTTGGTAAAACTTTTCCCATCAAAGCTACTTTTCCTGAAACTTTTTGGGTAGAATCTTTCATGAATGCAAACTACACAATCAATAGGTTACCTACTAAAAATATTCAATTTATGTCTCATTTTGAGAAACTATTTGGCAGGTCACCAGATTATTCATTTCTGAAGGGTTTTGGATGTTCTTGTTATCCAAGCTTAGACCACGTGCATAGAAATTAGCTCCAAGGAGCTCTTCATCTGTGGTTATAACACACATCAACAAGGATATAGGTTTTGGATCCAGTATCTGGAAAAGTTTATATCTCAAGACATGTAGTCTTTAATGAAGATGGTTTTCCCTATGCTCTTATTATGTCTCTGTCTAATCCAACTTCAACAATCACTTTTGAAATTTTTATTAGTGAATCACCTACAACCTCATTACAAATGCCCTTTTTTGTTGATTCTGGTTCTTCTCATTTATTTGCTCCTACTTCAATGATACAAAATTCAGAGGTTCTTGTCTCACCCATATCAGTCGTACCATCATATGTAGTTCAAAATGATCAATCTATACAAACAAGAGTAAAATTAGGTATTTTTAAACCCTAAATGTACTTTGCTACAAAGCATCTTCTTCTTATTGCTCTTCTTAGCACCACAATTCCCATTACTCATACTTGGTTCTCTCAAGCAAAAAAATATCTTAAGTGGAAAAAGTCCATGCTTCTAGAATATGATATTTTATGGGAGCTGGTACTTGGACTTTACAGCCTCCTACAACTGGATAAAATATTGTTGGATTCAAATGGTTATATAAGATTAAGCAGAATGCATATGGGACTCTTGATATATACAATTCTAGTCTTCCAGATTAGTTGCAAAAGGATTTAATTAACATGCTGGATTAGAATACAATGAAATATTTATCCCAATATCTAGACCTATATCTATCAGATTGATTCTCTATTTAGTTGTTTACTTCAATTGGCCTGTTTGACAGCTTGATGTCAGCAATGCCTTTTTATATGGAGATCTTCAAGAGGAAGTTTTCATGACTCAACCTCCAGGTTTTGTCCCTCAAAAGAAAATTATGTGTGCCAACTTTATAAATCCATTTATCCATTTATGGACTTAAACAAGCTCCTAGAGCTTGGTATGAGAAACTTCATCATATTCTTATTACTTGGTCTTTACTTCTTCAGCTGCAGATTATTATTTATTTTTGAGCAAAAGTATGGCAAGAGGATAACAATTATTTTAGTTTACGTTGATGATATTATTTTGACGGGAAATTCATCTGCTTATTGTGCTGAACTTGTGGCAGCTTTGAGTGCTAAATTTCTGGTAAAGAATTTGGGTGATCTTCATTATTTTTTAGGGCTAGAAGTCAAGATAAATGGTTATGGTATTTTTGAATGTCAGACCAAATATTCTTTGGATCTTCTGGACAAGACAAAAATGGTAGGTGCCAAAATGTCGTTCTTCACCAGCTTCTACTTCTTTTAATCTAATTGCCATTGATGGTGAGTTACTTCTACAGAGTATAAACCATCAGTGGGTTTTTTTCAATATCTTATTTGGAATAGTCCTGAAATTAGTTTTGTTATCAATCAAGTTTGCCAGTTCATGCACCAACCCACTACAACTTATCCGGTTGCAGCTAAGAGGATTCTTAAGATGTTAAAGGCATTATTGATCATGGCCTTTTCTTCTCCAGAGGTTTGCATACTCTACAAGGTTACGGTGATGCTGACTGGGCTAGCTCTCTAGATGACAGAAGATCAACCATTGGTTTCTGCATTTTTTTTGGTCATAATCCCGTTTCATGAGTGGAAAGAAACAATCAACAGTGGCTAGGTCTAGCACTGAAGCAGAGTATAGAGCTCTTACACATACTGGTGCAGAAGTTGTGTGGTAGCGTTAGTTGCTCAAAGACTTACATATTTTTCTACCAGTTCCTTCTACTATATATTGTGATAATATCAACATTCTTTCTCTTGCTTCAAATCCACTCTTCCACAGCAAGATGAAGCATATGACACTGGATTTTCATTTTATGAGAGAACTTGTGCAATTTAAATCTCGCATTATGGATTATATCTCTATTATCATCAGTTAAAAGATATTTTTACAAAAGGTCTTCTTGGTCCTAGATTTCAGATACTCAAGGACAAATTGCGCGCGTTTACAGCTTTCACAAGCTTAAATCAGTACAGTCTTGTCTGGTTTATGTTGGTTTGTGAGTATGTGGTTGTGAGAGTTGTGTCAATAGTTTATATAAACTCTTGTCTTGTTTTGCAAGATGTAACGGAGATCATTTTTATTTTATCAAAGATATTATTCATATATCTGGTTAGACGGGGTTTGCGCAGATAATAACTCATAATTTCCTTATTATGATTATGTTTCCAAATATTTGCATATTTGAGATTGATAGGGCCCATGTAGATGCTCTAATCTACTACCCTAGTGTTTTTGTTGAAATAGGGAAAATTGGGAAAATGCCCTAAAAATACATGCACGTCAGGAAAATGCCCCGCAAAATAAAAGTTATGGGAAAATACCCCACCGTCTAGTTTTCCATCCAAATAGTCAATATCTCATCTGACGAGATATCATCAGTGGATAAAATTACCATATTAACCTTATGTACTTTAAGCAGTTGTGATGTGCCACGTGGGAAGATCTGAAGACGTTTTTAGTATTATGACACGTGGACAAAGACGGCTCGATCTCTTACACGTGTCAGGTAATAATACCACACGTATATGGATCTAGGTAGAGAAATCGGGCTATATCTTCTACTTTCCTCTCCATGAACCCTAACCAAAGAGGCGATTCAGATTTGCATTTTACATAATCATTTTCAACAGCTTGAGCCATTAACGTAGCATATTAACGTGTGTTATTATTATGCGAGTTAATGAAAGAAGATCGAGGCGAGTTTGGTGATTAATAGAAGAAAAAATGAGCAGTTGAAGATTGAAATTAGTGATTGAGAGCTATAAACACTATAAACAAGTAAGTAAATTAAAACCCTCCCCTTTTATTTCCCCAAATTACATTCTTAGTTGTGTTAATTTAATTATGAATGAGATTTTATTTTAAGGGGTCATAAAGATTTGGTGGTTTTCTGTTTTGTATATGAATTAAATTTTTTTGATGATATTGAATATGGTATTTACATGTATAGATGATTTCGAATGACTAATTTGATGTAATTATGGTTTAATTAGGGTTTTCTAAAATTGTATTTTTTTCCTGAAATTAGGGTCATTTGGTACGTAATTAAATTTATTACCACCTAGTTATCCCTTTAAGTAAAAATTCTTCTCTGACCCATTTCATATAATAGGGTAGGGTGCTTACCAATGCCTTGATGCTAAGTGCAGGCACAATTATAGATAGTCATGTTTTCTCATTGCAGAATCTATAACGTCAAACTACACCTCCCCTGAAACCACACAATTAAATAAATAAACGACTTTTGTCCTGTCACGTTCTGTGCTTCAACTATATATGAGATTCCAATGGTGCAACCATTTCTCAACTAAGTTACTGTATAATTATCATATCGAACCTAACTACAGTTCTTTAAGATTATGTTGTACTTGCAGATGTTGTTATATTGCTACGCGTTAGCTATACTTTAGGTGCATAAGAGTAATTTTATGTTCTCATTTTGCAGATAACAAACAAAAGCATTCCAACAATTTTTCAAATACTCTATCTCAAAGCGTGAATCATGTGTGATGTAGGGGAATTGATAATGAAGGTCTTGTTAATTCTAGATAAATAAGCATGTCATTACGCCCTGGTGCCATTGTTTATGTTGTTGTTTTGGTGATAGTGGTGTTATTTGTTGTTGTTGTTGCTGCCAGTGTTTGTAGGTGTTGGAGTTGATAGTGGTGCTATTTGCTGCCTCCGCTTGGAGTTGATAGTGGTGGTATATGAGGAGGTGGTGTGGTTAGTGGTGATAGTGATGCGGATGATAGGGTGTTCAAATTTCATGGTAGTACCATTGGGTATTTCTGAACCTAAGTGTAAATTGAATTTAAATTTATATTAAATTAGCTGTGGCACAATAAATTTCCAAATTTAATGAAATGGTTAATGTTTTCAAGTCTATGAAATGGGATCAGGTCCTATTTAGGGGTGTGTTTTTTTCGAAACATTATTTAGAGGTATGAAACTGCAGTGAATTTAATTTCTGATTTAATATTTGATTCTAGATTTGGATTCAGCTGGATTAGATTTGGATTTAGCTAAATCAATCTTATCTGTAGTCGTTCATCTCTTTCTACTGGCACGTGGTGAAATCCTATCAAAGGACATGATGATAATATATAGAAAAGATCATGGTTAAATGGTAGTAATCCAAGTTTCCATCTTTAGCCGTCCATCACCTAATCCTATGACACACGTCAAAATCCTGAAGAAAGGGTGATTTTATCTTTTATCCCGTACGTGTTAATGCGCACGCATATATATTTTGACCATATAACTCTATATGGATGGAAAACTAGACAGTGAAATATTTTTCTATAATTTTTATTTTATAGGATATTTTTTCGACGGAACTACATATTTAGGGAGCTGCCCAATTTTGCCATTGAAATACACTTGAGCCCAATGGAGAGGTCCCGTTCTTATAGGTGAAACCGTTCGATATCCTAGAGAGGGGAAGAAGTATAGTGATTGTTAAATACGTGTTTAAGTTGAGCAGATAATAATAGTGTATATAAATTTCAACTACCTATCCATATTTCCACACCCATAACCACCACCAATGTTTGGAAGAGAGAGAGGTTTACCGAACCCAATCCACGTCTCAACTATTCCCACGTCGTGATGGAGATAGTAATCTTACTGGATTACCAACATACCACATCTCCTAATCTACCAATTAAGACATCTTGGACATGATTTTGTAAGCAAAAGTAAGGTTAAATTAGTCAAATAACTTATAATGAAGTTGATATAGTAATTAAACTAATCTCCCTCACTGCACCACTTGGGATACCCACTCCCACGTCCATATAATTTGGTTGGAAATCAGGTTAGAAGTTAGAAAAATAAACCTCATTTTCTTCTTCTTCTACCACTACTTAATCTCTCTCTCACACTAGTCACCAATATCATATCTATATACAACACCAATATTCTCCCTAGATTACCTCAATCTCTCTTTCTTTTTCCCAACATAAGATTTTCGTTGTCTTTGCAATGTCAGTAATGGAGTTCTCTTCATCAGCAGCAGCAATAATACTAGAACAAGAAGAGGATGATTATGTGGGGTTTGAAGAAGGAAGCGTATGGCTTCCTACCCATATTCTCGAGGAAGCTTGGGAATTCAAGGTACATACACATATATGTTTCTAGTAATATTCATGATTTCTTTAGGCGATTAGCAATTCGCAGATTAAAGACGGCACAAAAGAAAACATTAATTCACTACCCCTCCCATATCGTGCATCTATTCATGCATGATCGTCTTTGTGATTGAGTAGCTAGTCTAACTCCAAAGACTTTACTATTATCTCTATGATGAATATCGGAATACTTATGTATTGATCAATGTTGTGATAAAAGAATCCATACCGCAAAAAAGTTATGGATTTTTCGGTTTCTAAGCAATATACAAGTAAGATTTAATTTCAGTCATATTCTTTTCATGCGGTACTTAGTTTTATCTGCATGCCCATGGTTTACAGGAATCTTTGAAGCCTCGTCAAAAACATCGTCATGGTAATAGTAATCAACAACAACGCCATCATCATCAGCAGCATCATCAAAATCATACAGGACCTAAAATGTCTTCGAGGGCAGACACATTTCATATGGTACGCAAGCTGGGGGTACCCAAATATTGTGTTTAGAAATGAGATTAATTAGTGGAACACCATAAACATCAAAATTTTAAATTTCAAATATTTGATAGATGCGCCCATTTTGCATTGATTAATATAAAAATTAAGAATATTCTCCCTTGTCATATTTATTAAGTATATAAAATATGCCTCTGCCTGGAATCCATAAGGAATAAAAGTTTAAGAAATAAAGAATAAATTTTCAAAATGTAATTTTGATAAGACTGAAATTCAAGGTTTAGGGCTGTTTTAGTGTAGCAAAATGCAAGTTTGAAGTGATTAATTAACTAATTAACTCTTTCTTTTTTTTTACTTTTCTTTTCTAAAGTTCATTATATTTGTATGCTTTGCAGTATGATCAATTCGATAATTCGAAACCTGGCACAAGTACAATATTCTATCAGAGACCTATAATTGTTCCAGGAGGAAATCGAGTATCACCACCAGCAACAACTGCTGGAACAGGAATGCGAGCGGTATTTCTAGATTCTGGAGGAAAAAAATGTGGAACCGGATTTTTCCTCCCTCGCCGAGCAGGCCAAAATTTTCAACCAAACAAGAAACCTGCATGTTCCCCGGTTCTCCTTCCTGCTCGGGTTGTTCAAGCTCTTAATCTCAATGTGCATGAATTGGGCTCTCAGTTTGTACCTGGGCGAGGTTCGTATACTAATCCATGCACCAAATTAATCATAAGTCCATAGGTTTAACATGTAGTTCTTGTGATTTAAATGTTTGATTATGAAAATCACAACTGGACTAAAATGTATGCTGTTTTGCTTGCAGATCAAATCAGCAATCTTACAAGCCAAGGAAAAATTACTAATCAAGATTATAAGGCCAACAATAAGAATCGCAGCATCGATTATGATTTTCATGCAAAACGTTGTGTAGCAGCTTCAAAGGGAGGACATAATTCTTCAGCTGATATCTTTCTTCCAAAGGAATGGAGCTATTAATCTGAAATCTAATTAAAATAAAATAAGTAATCAATAATGTTTATTTCATCATTTTTTGAATTTTATGTTTGTAGTACAATTATTCTCATTCAAGATTTAATAAATATCTACCAAAGGATTTTGCTTATCACTGCAATATCTAATTTTCCAATATGTCAAACCACACGGCTGTTCATAAAAGCCTAGTCCAAGAAGATAACACAAGAATACAAGGATTTGGTTCAAGAAGTACTGATATTGTACCTAAATTGGTTCCAATACAAGTTTAGCTGTCTTCGTGGAGTATTCATGTCGTTCCATTAAATAAAGAAATTACTGCTCCCAGAATGATGAACAACCAATCTGCTCTTTTGGTTCAGGTTTTAGAATCTTGTATTCTGCAAAACTCAATCCTTTACATTCAACAACAAAAGAAGTGGTACTTAGATCTGGAGAGGCACTAAGCAAGGCCGCAATATAGGGAGTAATTTCAGTCATTGTGTAGTGGAGAATGGAGAAAAAACTTGGCAAGACTGTCAAGATAACTCTCAACTCCTAAGAGAAGGATGTCTCATGCTATTCCAATTCAAATGCCTTAGATGTGTGTTAGGAGGGCAACATCCTAATAGATCCGGATAAAACATTCAGCAGTGAAGTCTGACTTATTCAGGTAAATTTTCTGCTTCCAACCATCAAAAGCAATCTAAGAATCTAGTAAACATGGTGCTAAAAATAAAAGCAGAGTCTCAATGTCAAGAACAGGGAAACCATGGCTGAATCTACCAATAGCAGAGCCAACACATCCCCACTAGAGAGAACAGCAATGCGACTGTTGAATTACGACAAATGAGTAATCAAATTTCATATTCAAAACCAAAATTTTAAAAAGGAAGCAAATTTATCATAAAATTACCCTCCATTTATGAATTGCAAAGACGAATTGGGTTTGTCAAACTGAATAAGTCCTTCTATAGGAACACCTCCTTCACCTACAAAAGCAATTTCATTGGAAGGAGGAGGAGGGTTTGGAATTTGTTCTGTTTTTGCAGAAGAAGAAGAAGGTGAATCACCCTTTGGTTCTGCATTTGCTACAATGAGATTAAAGGGTTTTCACTTTCAGATAGGATGTTGTTTCCTTGAACGTGGTATAGATTGGGAATGACTAAACTTTGATACGATGGCCCTGTTTAGATACATTTGCTTTGCTAAGTTAGCAACTGCAAAATTGCAGCTGTGAGCATGTAGAGTTTCGTCAACTGCAAATTTTTGATGCAAATTCTGCAGTTTTTTATACTTTGATCAGAGCTTACTGAATCTACTACTCTTTGGAACAGAAGTACTGAATTACTCTTTGGAACAGAAGTACTGAATTCGCGAAGTTCTATGCTAACTAATGGAGTAAATAGAGATTGAGTTCCAAAAAAACATCACACAAATCACAAATTCCAAATAGTATCTGATACTATTCTTTTTCTGCGACAATTTTTCCTTTCACTGACTTGGTTTCTGCAACAAACCAAATTTAAACTGGCCAACCATTTCATAGTCATTTGTTGTCTTCTTCCAGTATCCCTTAAAGCTTAATTAGCAGTGTTGCGCAAATTAGAACCATGAGAGGAAATAATCAGACCATTCAGAAAAAAATATAATGAAGAAATATTAATAATAATGGTAAATGATGGAAATAGTAGCAAATCACTCACAAGATCAGAAGAAAAAACAAAAAAACACTGCAAATGTATCCAAATTAAAGCCACAACATGGATTGACAGAAGCAGTAATTTGTTGTGCTCAAAATGCAGTTTTCTTCCTGATTTTCTATCCGTTTTGTTTGTTAATTTGGAACTCAATTTGGATACCTCATGTATGTCCTCTCTTTCTCTCCCCCTCTCTTGCAACAGAACCTGCACAGAATAAAGCTATTCATAATTAACATCTATTGATATAAACTGTTCTTAATCCCTATTGACGTTCATAATGAAATTATTTCACTTCCAACTCGAAATACAAGATTGCTATCAATTATTGATATAATCCCTATCTGAGCCAAAAAGGTAGCATACATATAACAAAATCAGGACATATGCAGACAGTAATTACTGTAGTATATTAAGGGGTTTCTTCATGGGAGTCAGAAACCATGGGAACGATGTTTATTCAAACCAAGCAAAGTTCAATCTCTCACAGTTTCACAGGAGAAGAACATGGTGCGACAAGCCATAAGAAGCACAGAGAATCCATACACAATGTATTTCTGCTCATGTGCACCTTCTTCTCTTGGAACATACACATTGGTCCAAGTCCAGCAACATAAGTCCAATTCCCTTTATTTATTCAATTTCAAAATCCAAACTAAGTAGGAAACGTTGCTTTGAGGTTTACTTCCAATATCGAGTTTAACATAAAGACGGATTAAATGTAGAAAAAGCAATGATGTTAATATGCCAAAAAAGAATGAAAATTACCCTCTAAGTGAGGTTATGGCATGTAAATAGACTAAAAATCATCATAGAGCAGGAACACTGATTTGCTAAACAAAGACGACAACTCACGGTAACGGAAAAAATCAATTGAGTAATACAAACATATAACAGGGAGACTGTGACTCCAGTGGAAGATTCTACAACCCTATACCAGCATCCATTAGGTCTTACATTGCCACATATAATGTCATACCCTCTAAGTGAGGTTATGTAAATAGACTAAAATTAATCATAGAGCAGGAAAACTGATTTGCTAAACAAAGACAACTCATGGTAACTGAAAAAATAAATGAGAAACAAACATATTACAGGGCAACTGTGACTCCAGTGGAAAATTATACAACCCTATACCAACATTCATTAGGTCTTACATCGCCACATATAGTATGACATACCCTCCAGGTGAGGTTCACAATCCATGAGATTTGGAGTCCTATTGCAACCATTTAGAAACAGTCATCTACAAACCACAATACCACATCCCTACATCCTTTGGACTTTGGTGCTTGTGACAGTAGCGTATTCGTGATCTTGAAAGTCTTCAACAAATTATATGACATAAAGGCATGAGACTATTTCATAAGGTAACAGAACGTTTAAGGAAGTAAGACAAGAATAAACAACTGAAACAGAAGATAAGGAATAGAATTCATACACAAGCTGGCATAGTAAAACTTTACTGACCTCATATGGTACTGTAATTTTAAGACATTCCATGAAGTCAACTGGAGTTGGCAACAGTGTACGGCCTAAATCGCCCCTCAATGCCTCTTTGATTCTGTTTGCCTGCACCAGCACCATAGCTTCCTGCGAGATCAGAAGAATCATCATCCATTTTTCCACCATCAACTCCCGGGGACGTAGCAGCACCTGGCATCTGAGCATCACCACCCATATTCCATTTCCCATTTGCAGCAGGACCCATAATCCCACGATAACCAGCACCTGGCATTCCCACGAAACCACCATTCAAGTAACCAGGATAAATTGCAGGACCTCCAAAAGGCATTGGACTCCTTCGAGAGCCAACCATCGCAGAGCTATTCCATAGTGGACTCCTGGGAGACACAATTGGGGTCCCTCCATAACCTACTGCTCCATATCCACCCATATGATATCCTCCAAGATACCCACTAGCTCCATAAGGGTATCCTCCGGCAGAGGCATATCCTGAAAGTTGAGGAGGATATACAGAGTAAATTCCCCCATATCCTGGCCTTAACGGCGGGTAAATTCCGCCACCTTGTACACCACCAAAAACAGATCCTCCTCTTCCACCATTCATTCTCATATTATAACCACCATTGTGACCACTATTACTCCCATCTTTAGGTACAGCTCTCTTAACCTCGACTACTTTGTCATTCAACTCATGAAAACTCTTCTGCATTACATTCTCTACAGCTTCCTCAGAATCAAAAGTGATAAAACCAAAACCCCTAGGTCTATGTGTTGTAGTATCATACATAACAACCACATCAGTAGTTCTACCAAACTTCTCAAAATAAGCTTTAAATTCTTCCTCAGTTAAGCTAGCAGATAAACCACCTACAAAAATCTTTTTTGTCCTAAACTGACCATTATTACCATTACTCTTATTAAAACCCTTTTGATTGTAAAGGTTATTATGTTCACCTCTTGGCACTGCTTTTTTCACTTCTACCTATAAAATCAACAACACCCATACAACAAATCCATACAACAAAGATCAAATACAAAACCCCAAACATAAAAAAAAAAACATTGATTCAAGATAATGCAGTATCAAAAACAAATCTTTACATAATTTCTTGAAAAGATAAACAGAAATTGAGAGAGGGGTTTTAGAATGAACTAACCGTTCTTCCAAGAATAACATGTTTTTCTAAAAGAACTTTATCAGCTACAGATGGATCTGAGAAGAGAACAAACCCAAAACCTCTTGCACTACCTGTATTTCTATCTCTCATAATCACAGTCTCCACAACTTCACCAAACTTACTAAAATGATCTTTCAAAATATCTTCATTGGTTTCCCATGAGATTCCACCCACAAAAATCTTCCCTTGTTCTGAATCCATTAATCTAAAACCCAAAAATGAACCCCCCCAAAAAAAAGCCTTTTTTTCTGCAGCTTCACCTTATAAGAAAGAAAACCCTTAAAACCCTAATATGTAATGCAAACAGGGTTTGATGAAAACACCACCTCCAGGTAGTATAAGTCAATAAAACTAAAAAAAAATCTTCAAACAAAAAAATATTAAGAAGAGAAAAATTTGTAGAACTGAGGGTTTTTTTTGAAGAGAGGGTCAGTCAGAGGAGATGAATTAACAACTTATAGTGTGATGTTCGATTTTATCTTTATTCATTTTTGAGTGAACTTCATAGAATCAACGGTGGAGATCGAGTTGGGTTTTTATGACTGGGATTCTCAACCGTTGGATCTTTCAGTAGATACTGTTTTAGTTAACCAGGAGTCTGGAGGGGATTCAGCAGGTATTTCGTCCGTACATTGAAAAATAAAGAAATGAAAATTAGGGTTCAATTAGGATTTTGTTGTGTTGTTAGCAAACCGGAATTGGACTCCAATAACACACGCGTTTTTCTGACGTACATTTCTGGGTGAACATTTTAATTACACGAGTAAGCACTAAATTTTATAAGACATATAAATTGTAAGAGAAATAAAATGTCGAGACACATAGTAGGAAAACAAATACTAACAATTAAAAAGTACTCCCTTCGTTTCAGGAAAAGAGTTATTTTCTTTTTAAATTTTTGTTTCAACAAAAGAGTTACTTTCATTTTCAATAAAACAAACTTTCAAAACTAATCTTGTTATCTTAAGAAATGTTATTATTTTTATTATAAAGATATATATAGTATTAAATTTTTTTGTTAGGGTAAATCTGAAAATAAATTACAAAAGTTATTCTTTCTCTTCCTACCTTAACAATTGTGCAAACATGAAAAGTAACTTTTTTCTTAAAACAAAAGGAATATAATTTTTATTATTTTTAATATTGATGATTTTTTTCTATCCAAATGCATGCAATTATGTCTCCATGTGAACTCTCTAATCACCCGCTAAATACGTACTGAGTTCAAACAAATAGTTATAAATCACTAAATACGTAAAAAGTTGAAAAAAGATATCGGCCAATAAATGGAGATCAAGAGGCGTAATATTGGTCTCAATTGATTCAGGTGAGACCCAAATGCAGGCAATTCAATTGTTGTACATTGTAGGGTTTTGTAACTTTTGTTAGTGTTGTTGCTAGGGTTTTAAGACTTATAGTGTGTCGGTGATGGAATGAAGTACAATGTAATAGTCATTCTTTGCTAAACAGATAGAAGACCAGTCTTTCATCTGCAAATCCAATGATCAGAAAACGTTAGGTCACAACCATAAAATGGCTAGACAAAAAACTTATTGATTGGTCATGTAATTGGAAGAGGACCTACACATTATTCGAAACATTACAAAAATGAAGTTGGGAAAATAATACTAACTTTTTCACCATTTTTTTGGTCTCAACAAACTTGAATTTGACACTTGTCATAGACTTACTTGATCCCAACCTGAAATATAGATAAGCTTTGTTTAATGCCACTCGACATTTTCTTGCAACACTAAACGGTAATAAGGTGCTGATTTCAATATGAAAAATGAAGCTATTTTGGGAGTTTGGGACACCGGTGGCTAAAGCCGCGTCCCAGACTACCAAACTACGGCATAAGACTTTAATGCTTGATGCTTCATGAATTGCTATTTTCTATGATGGGAAAGATGGAATAGTTAGACAAGGACGTTGGACGTCGGCATGCCGCATTGGCAATTTGGCGTTGTTTCTGATTCTGGCATTCTGCAATTAGAACTGACAAGTCTTACAACTCTCTTTCTCTTTGTTTCCGTGGATCAACTTCTAAAGCCCAATAAGCCTTGAAACTTGCAGCCCCCCCTCCGATCTCATATTTTTAAAAAAAAATTTTATCTTAACGAGGTTCCTTTTACTAGTGGGAATTTTTGGTTCAGACCCAAAAAAAAATATCCCTTCTTCCTATTTTGGATGAAAAGGAAAAGTTTGTTTCACGTACCAAATTAGATAAAGGTTTATATTTTTATCAAATTTTTCCTTATTTGTCTCTGCATTGGAATCAAACATTAGAAACAAAGAACAAAAAATTAGGAGATATAAATATTTTAAACTTAATGTTAAGGGATATATTTGGAAAGAAAAAACAGTCTCTTTCTTTTTTCTTAATTTGTGTGAAAACATTTTCCCCTTCATCAAACTAGGGACAGAGGGAGTACTATTCTTATTGTCAGATCTAAATATATTAAAAACTAATTAAGGGGTATATTTGGGGGTAAAATTAGTCTTTTTTTTTTAATTTGTATGAAAACACCTTCATCTAAATAGGGACAGAGGGAGTATATTCTTGTTGTCATATCCAAATATTGTTCAGTTTCCGTGACACCCGTAATTATTTAAAATTATGAAAAATATCTGCATAACTCCTTATGCATTCTATTTTTTTAGGGGTATAATTGGCAAGCAACTAGAATATAATATATTTAACAATCCGTGCCTTGGAATCTTACAAATTTTATCTCGTTGGAAAGATTTTAAGGAGATCATATCTTAACTAGGTTCCCTTTAATAAAGGGAATTTTAGGCTCAGACTTAAAAAAAAATACTCCCTCCTTCCTATTTTAGATGAAGAGGAAGACTTTGTTTCAAGTACCAAATTAGATGAAGATTTTTATATTTTTACTAAATTTTTTCTTATTTGTCTTTGCATTAGAATCAGACACTAGAAACAAGGAACAAAAAATTAGGAGATATAAATATTTTAAGAACTAATATTAAGGGGTATATTTGAAAAAAAATTAGTATCTTTCTCTTTTCTTAATTTGTGTGAAAACACCTTCCCCTTCATCAAAATAGGGACGGAGGGAGTACTATTCTTATTGTCATATCTAGATATTTTAAAAACTAATATTAAGGGGTATATTTGGAAAAAAAAATTAGTTTCATTCTTTTTTTCTTAATTTGTGTAAAAACACCTTCCCAAAAAAAATATCATTCTTAACTTTCTCTTCCTTGGAATTTTACAAATTTTATCTCGTTGGAAAGATTTTAAGGAGATCGACACAACGAGTACAAATAACAATATCAAATTTAGATTTTTTATGAAAAATCGGAGGTGTTTGTCCTTTTAGGCACAAAGCTCGAAAATCGATACATAGTCATTATGCAGCCACGACAAAAGATGCATAACACATTATGCAACCACCACAAAGGATGCATGACAAATTATGCAACCATTTTTTGGTTTATGCATCCATTAATTTGCCTTTGCAACCACTATATCAATGTATATGCCTAAAAAAATCATTCTAACAAAAAAAGAGAGGATGCATAACGAATTATGCAACTGTCCCAAAGGATGCGTAACACATTGTACAATCATATTTTGATTCATGCATCCACTAATTTGGTTATGCAACCACCGATTAAAACGATGTACATGCCTCGAAAATAACATTCCAACAGAAAACTGATGCATAATGCATTATGCATTCATTTTTGTAGCTACATAACAAATTATGAAGCCATTTTTATAGTTGCATAACAGATTATGAAGCCATTTTTTGGTTGATAACAGTGCTAACAACAAAGTGGATGCATAAAGCAATATGCTGTCATTTTCTCGACTGCTTAACAGATTAAGCAACCTTTTTTATAGCCGCATAACAGATTATGCATCCATTTTCTCGACTGCATAACAGGTTATGCACCCTTTTTTGTATTGATTTCAGTTTTAACAAAAAAGTTGTTGCATAATGCGTTATGCAACCATTTTTGTAGCTGCATAACAGATTATGCAGCCGTTTTTTTAGTGCTAAATAAAATAATAATTGAATAATACGTTATGCATCCATTTTTCAACTGCAGATATTGTATAGCTGCATAACAGATTATGCAGCCACTTTAAAAAAAATAAACTTACAAAAATCTTCCAACTACAAAGAATTATAAGTCTTACAATTATAATATCAAGAGTATAATTACCCGAGTGCAACTTTGTACACCTCCACTAAACAAGGGGTGCACATTCCTCCCATTATTATTGGCTATGAATCTAACCCAAGTTATTTGTTTTTGTATTTTAAAAATAATAATAGTACATTGGGATTTGGAGAAAGAAAATTAAAAACATAACCCTAATTATTATGTTTATTTATACATCTTTTTCCTTTCTCTATATGATCTAGTTTGGCAACCTAAGATATGATTCACCATTCATCAGGAGAAATATCGAAAATAGAAATAGGAACATCAACAATACCAGTAACTTTAAAAACAAAATCTTGACAGCTGAAACGTGATAAAAGAACAACAATATCATCAAGTTATCAATTCCAGGAAGAACCCATGTAACCATTTACTATACTTCTTGGTATGTCTCTTTATATTACTATGTTATTTGTTGTCCATTTTGTTTATAGAAACCTGAAATCACTGAATAGGGTAATAAAGGAAAAAAAAACCAAGAATTCCCAGAATGCCAATTTATTGTTTGTATTACTAACTCAAAAATTCCCTTCAAGAAATAAAAGTTTCCTTAGATTTTCATCTGCACAGTCTCGGGAGGATGTTGTTAATGATAACTTAGTTTCTTCTAAAGGGTCTGAATTAGTTAATGGAGAGGGTTTAGTTGGAGACTTGTGAGAATAACAATAGAGATATGTAATTAAGATAAATGAACCAAATGGTTAAGAAGACAAAAGATAATATTTTGATAAACAAAGTTGTTTACCAATTTTTGTGCAGGTAAAGAATCGTTTGAATTCAATTCTGGGAATCCATTTTCTTCATCAGTATAAAATCAAACACGGAAATAGCCTAATTGAAGAAAAGTGTTAAGATGGAAAACAGAGGGGACTAGAGTTTCGGGCCTACTTTCCTTCTTGAAGAGAAGTGTTAAGGGAGGAATGTGCACCCTGGGTTAACAGGGGTGCACAAAGTCGCACTCCAATCACTCGGTCATCGACAACACAATAATTATATCGCTCAAAATTGTTCTATTAATTGCTCTTCAATGCGTTGATCTAGATACACGACAAAGACCCAAAATGGGCCAAATTATGCACACGCTCGAGAGTATAGATCGCCTGCATTACCATGAGAAACAGAAAACCACACGAGAGGAACAATAATAGCTTGTACGACTTAGTTTATACAAAGATTCGTTAAATATAACATAAATGTAAATAGTTTTAGCAACATAATACACATTATTACACTTGATTAAAATAATTAAAAAAACTACAAATATTATCGATTTAATCGGCAACCCCAAGTATAGTAACTTCAACTTCAACATTGCAAGATTACAAGCCAATTTCACGAGCATCCAGCCAACTAGTTCATAATTTTCATACTCTTCCAATATAACTGGAAAATACCCTGGAGGTGGTGAAGAGCCTCCAGCAGGCAGTTCAGTTCAATGAAAAAGTTTAAGAGTCACAAATTAAAACCCAAATCTAGCTTCTTACGTACCTTATTTGATTTTAGCCTGGCGTTTCTACTTTACTTCTAGAAGTCCAAACATGACCCATCATCACTTGAGGCAATCTTGAGAAAACAACTTTAACATGTTTATGGTTATTTTCAGACTCTACTAGGACATCCCAAGTGAGCACAATGCTCAAAATAATCCGACTCTACTAGGACATTCCAAGTCAGGAAAATACTAAATGCCTTTATAGCCAGATGGACAATTATGCATCGAAACCAAACCAAAATACTGGCATGAATAAGTAAATAAAATCAATGAAAAGCCTTCAACAGAAGAACCGAACAATTAACACAGCTACATAACTTGCAAAATCATAGTTATTGAAGTTACTTGATTTCATAAGGAGGAGGAAGAAATTTTTATTTATTCATAAACCCTAGTTTTTATTCCTGAACAGAGACGAAGACGGAATAAAAATAAAAACAAAATTTTGGAAAATATAGGTTTATGAGAAATATTTGCCGAGAAAATGGGTGTGCATGTGAAGTTTTCCACCAGTGGGTTTGTGGGTGAAAAAAGTGGAAAAATGGAGTTGATGGTAGAATTCACTTTAATAATTTATTTCGATCAAAGTTGTTAAATTTGAAGATAAAATTGATGCTAAAATGGAAAAAGCAAATAAATTATGAAGCTGATTTAGAGAGATTTTTTATAATCGATGATCAAATTTATTAGTTCAACAAAAAGCATGAGTGAAGATTTCAAGAACAATAAGATTCCATGGGCTTTTGTTATTAGGTTCATACTTTCATTTTCTTACGATTAACTTGAATGGATATCCATATTTAAGTTTAGATTTATTTATTTTTACAAATAACACACGAAGTTTGAAAGTTTAACCCAAATGATGCACTGTATCCTAAATTTTGTCCCCTTTAGATCCAAAAATATCTCTCCTATCACCAAAAATCTCAACATTTAAAAGCCTAGACAATAAAAACTCTGACGTTGAACAGTGATGAAATTCTCGTTATTTATTGGCCGAAATAGAATTTTTGTGAAGCGAAAGATTTGGTGAGGACACTTGGCAAATGTTTGATTGGTGTAAAAATTCTAGGATAAAGGAAACCCACTCTCCGATTGGATGTCATGTTTAAAAATTATTACACTTCATTTACACCATATATGTCATTGTACCAGATTAGTGTCACTTACAGTGGGTGGATAACACCTCATATCGGTGATCTACGTTTCGTCATCTTTAGTAAATGATACACACATTTTTGTGTCTAAATTGTTCTCAATTATTTGTATTGTTAGTGATCAATTTATACTTATTGTGTGATTTTATGTGTTTGTAGGCATTTTGGGGAAACAAACTTTTGTGAAAAAATTGACTCGAAAAGTGATAAAGGCACCCCCCAGGAAAAATTACTAAAAGCATCCACCATATTAATAAAGGTACCCACCAGAGTGATAAGGGTACCCTCTTTTTGGATTCATAATTCAGAAAAGGGCGGGAACATTTCTTTTACACGGAGAATCTAACTGATTTAGTTTAGAAACGGATTTTATGGGATTGGGAAGGTGATTTCGTGTTAGCTAAATAAAGAAACAACCTAAACATGTTAAAAACACGTCAGAATGAGTGTTTCAGCCGAGAAAAATGGCTGGAAAACTCGAGTTGGCCGGAAAAATGAATTATTCTTCGATTTGGATTTACACGAATCATATTTTATTTTGGATTGAATTTTGGGTTCTTATCGACTTAGGATTTGTAGTTAGGGTTGGTAGAGCTTATATAAAGAAAAGAGAAAGAAGAAAATCGCATTCAGAGAGGCGGAGAAAAATTCAAAAAGAAGAAAAAAATACTTTTGCTAGTGTGAAGAAGACGAATAACATAAGGCTGGAAAAGAAAGACGCATAAACTGTTTCTATATCCATCCATTAGCTGCACCCGAGATCAGTCGTTCATTGACTGTTCTCGTTACTAAACCCATCTAGCAACTGCACCTATTTCATAGCTCTTGCAACACACTGTTGCAACAGATATAAGTATCAATTTCCCTGAAATAATTTTTTTGTTCTTTTTCTTCCTTGTAAACACTTTTGAGGTATGAACAATTATTTTGAGAGAGTGTTTGATCTGAGGAGCTAAACCCCATTGTTGAGGCGACGGAGGAAGCCATTTTTTTAATAATAAAATGGTATATTTTTTATTTAATTAATTTTGTAATTCTTTTTATGATTTTTGCATTAATATTAAAATTGATTAAGTGATTTCTATTAAATAGTTTGCTTAGTCTAGGGCTCTTGATGTTCCATGCTTCTGATTTACAACTATTATTTTAAAAATCTACTTATTGGTAATATTTTAGAATCAAATTGAATGTGTGAGTAGCATGATTATTGGTATTAGTTGAATCACTAAAAAACTGATTAATGGTGGAATCCTAAGTCTCAGTTTTCTTTATATTCTTGAATCAACTTTTAATTGAGTTTTCTATTTTAGTATTTAAATTAGGTCTAAACCAAATCTTCACAAGTCCTAGCGAACGAACTATTTTTTTACCACTTTTCTGAAACGATCAAGTTTTTGGCGCCGCTGCCGGGGACTTGTTTTTAGGTTTAGAATTTTAGATTTTTTAAATTGTATTTTATTTTTTAGGTTTTATTTATTTTGCTCTTTACGTTTTTGGATATTTCTCTTTTGCTACAGGATTTGGAACGAAAACAAAAAGAAATTAAGCCAAAGATTTTGGTGATGAAAGACTTGGAGTAAAAGTTAAAGCAAAAACGAAAAAGAGAACAAAGATTTAATTTTAGTTTAATTTTATTTTTAGGGTTTTATTTATTTATATTTTTAGAAAACTGTATTAAGAAATCTTTTTTTATTTTTGTAATTTTCTTTTATTTTTGGATATTTTTGTACTTTATTATTTTTAAACCCTGGAATGGTAGTTAAATATAAACTTTACAGGGAAGGACGCTAATTACGATATTGTCATTGACACAGGAGTCAGTGGCCCGAGTCGAATTCAACGGTTCATCGCCCGTCTGGAACGGGAGGTAAAACTCGATCAACCCACGAATCTCCTGTCAGTGGGTTTACCGTATTCCTTCGCTTGCATATATGTTGAGGACTGACTACGGACTTTAATTTCTAGTAAAGAGCAAGAACTGGCCATACAAGATAAGGGCTCGGATTTCATCACCGTATCCTTCTTACCCGCTTTAGAAACACGTTACAAAATGCAAACCTAAAACTTAAAATATTGACTAGAAAGAAGAACGATATGGTAACGAGCTTATTGAAAAATCATTTGAATGGATTATATTGGTTACTTTGTTAGCTCAACTCAAGGATCATGAAGATTAATTTTTAGTTGGATCGTGCCACCTTGTAACCCAAGGAAACGTTTTCCAAAGAGGTAGGATTATCCAACATCCATAGAGCTTATCCTGCTTCTCTCGATCAACTTAATCTAATTAGAATCGTTCTAAGAGGTTTGCTAAAACTGTAACTAGTTTCCTTTTGGAAGAATAAAAGTTGTCTAGAAACAATCTAAGAGGAGCCATCATGCTTTTTGTTTGCTAGATTTAATAAGATTGATTTGGTAGAGTCAGCCTTGCTTATGTTTGTTTATAACTCCCTTCCAATTAGGATTTACTTTTTTTTTTGTATTTTTAGTGTATACGAAGACCGTTCGAGACCACATTGAGCGAGCTTGGAAAAGAGACACTCTAGGTCGTTTAATTAGTGACAAGCCTAGTAGTTCTGCTTCTGAAAACGAGGGTCTCGAAGACTCTTATATAGAGAACCCTGTTTTGGGGAATTTTAATTTTGAAAGTTTGATTTTATGTGAGGAATTTACTCCTAGTCCTGTGATGGTGCCAGAAATAGCGACTTTAAAAGCTTTGTTGAATCTCACTTGGACTAGTTGTCCATCATGTATCAAGTTAGCTGCAACTGAAGCAAATTATGAGTTAAAACCTGGGACCATTCAGATGCTCCCAATCTTTTTAGGCAAAGAGAATGAAAACCCCTACTTTCACATTAGGTAATTTGAAGAAATTTGTAATACCCTAAGAATTCACAACCTGACTGATGAAGCTTTGAAACTTAAGTTGTTTCCTTTTTTCCTGAGAGACAAGGCCAAATATTGGTTATATAATTCGCCATCTGAGTCAATTGAAATATATGAATAGCTTACCGCTGTTTTTCTCTCGAAATTTTTCCTTAGGCACAAAACATCCTCTATTAAGCAAGAGATTTCCACATTCGTGCAACAAGAGGGATAATCTTTGTATATGTATTTGGAGAGTTTCAATGATTTATTGATACAATGTCCTCATCACGGTTTAGAAAAGGTTAGACTAGTCCAGATCCTCTATGAAGGGCTAGATTATCTAACAAAGACCATGGTCGAGTCTTTGTGTACAGGTGGGTTTGATAGTAAAATTGTTGATGAAGCGATGACATTTTTGAATGAAATCACAGAAAAAACCCAACAATGGGAATGTAGTAGGGAACCCAAGAGAAAAAATTTACTAGACAGAGGTAATGTGAATAGGGTAGATGGAACCTTTGAATCAGATGCCAAAATTGCAGCAATAACAAAAAGGATAGCTTTAGAGTTAAATCAATTTAGTTGTGGAATAGAGCCCAAGTCAGTTTGGGAGGGACATACTGAGGAAGAGCATGCCCATGCTCTTTATAATAACACTAGATTTGATAATCGTCAGAGGTTTGACCCATATTCAGAAACCTATAACCCTGGTTGGAGAAACCATCCTAACCTTTCCTGGTCTAAGGGCCAGAATCAAGGACAGTCTAGTAATTCCCAGGTTCCCCAAGGTTTTGGTTATGCTAAGAATCCTTCATGACACAGTTTCAGAACCCTTCAGATAAGAAGATCATGAGTTTAGAAGAATCTCTCACCATATGATGCAGATTGGAAGCGTGTAAAGATGATAATAATCGCAGCGGAATATAATTATTAAAAAGTAACCGGTAGAATGGGTAGAAATCGATAGAAATTAGTTGATCTTCAAATAGATATCCTAAAATCTACGGGGTTATCTAGACTTCGTTAGTTCACTACGAATAACGACTATAGATATGAAATTCGTATTCAGACTTTGGGGTAAACCCAACTATGAATAAAAATCAAAATCAATAAACTCAACAAGTTTAATGAAAATAAAATAATTTTAATTAATCAAAAACTCCCCCTAATTTTCGTTTTTGGATCTCCTTATATAGATTACTCCTACTAAACAAACCCTAAACTTATCAAAATCCTATAAACTTGTTTTCCAAGGTATCTACTACCTTTTGACAACTTTCCTAACTTATTAAAACTCTTAAAATAAACTTCTAGACTCTTCCAAAATTACCCTAAATAATAAATCCAAAAATTAATTATTTTTCTACTAAAAATAACATTAATAAAATATAATAATAATAATAAAATAATAGATTTATTTTCCATAAATCTCCCTCCATCATTATGTCGGTGTTGGAGAAGATTCGTCCTCGAATCTTGCCGGTACCATGTTCTGCATGTGTAATTCGTTGATGACAATCTTCATACACATGAATTGATGTTGTAAAAAAATAATGTATGCACCGTATAGAAGCATGAGGTATGATGGAAGCCCAAAACGGATCTTCATAAGTTGATTCAACAAATTCTCTCTTGTTAGGATAGATATGAGAGACCATTTGCGTATCACAATAATCAACAACTAGCTTACTCTCGGGCAAAGACAACTACCAATATCAGGAATTTCTAAATCAATAAGTTTATCAGGATTAGATGACTCACCATGAAACCCTATTAAATCATGTGAAACTTCTTGGGACTGTTTCTCTTTGTCAAAAACATGATATTCTTCGCCTTTTTGAGAAGAAAATTTCATATCCTCCTCATCATCGGGATATTTGTCAAAGATCGAAGTTGTATATCTCTCAACAATAACTTGATTTTGTGCATCATTGTCATGACGGAAAAACAAGTCTTCAACGTAGTTATCTGCACTATTATTTTCTTCTACAAGCGAGCATGGTTTAGATCAAGATTTTAGTGATTTCTTCAAATAATATTCTATCACTTCCAGAATCTCCTTCTTTGATTTGATCAGATATTCACATCTTCTCGGATCTCGTCTTGGTGACAATTTATTAACCCTGAATACTCGTCTTAGTAACATCTTATTAACCCTAGAATCAAACTTTGCTCTGATACCAACTGATGCAGATCGGAAGCGTGTAAATATGATAATAATCGCAGCGGAATATAATTATTAAAAAGTAACCGGTAGAATGGGTAGATATCGATAAAAATTAGTTGATCTTCGAAGAGATATCCTAAAATCTACGGGGTTATCTAGACTTCGTTAGTTCACTACGAATAACGACTATAGATATGAAATTAGTATTCAGACTTCGGGGTAACCCAATTATGAATAAAAATCAAAATCAATAAACTCAACAAGTTTAATGAAAATAAAATAATTTTAATTAATCAAAAACTCCCCCTAATTTTCGTTTTTGGAGCTCCTTATATAGATTACTCCTACTAAACAAACCCTAAACTTGTCAAAATCCTATAAACTTGTTTCCCAAGGTATCTACTACTTTTTGACAACTTTCCTAACTTATTAGAACTCTTAAAATAAACTTCTAGACTCTTCCAAAATTACCCTAAATAATAAATCCGAAAATTAATTATTTTTCTATTAAAAATAAATTAATAAAATATAAATAATAATAATAAAATAATAGATTTATTTTCCATAAATCTCCCTTCATCACCATATTAGCTCACAACACTACAAAATTTCAGCAATCGGTTGATCAAACTTTACAAGCTAATCGTAAGATTATACAAGAACGAATCTTTGAAAGAGAGAGAAAAAAGGTAAGTTCCCTAGTCAGACATAACCCAACCCTAGAGGAGTTCATGAAGTTTCTTGTGGTGAGAAATCATCAAATCATGTGAATGTTATTAGAACCCTTAGGAATGGTAAAGTGGTAGACAACAAGGTAACTATGCCTGATAGTGAACATGCTGTAGTTCACCCTTCTGAGCCAGTAGTCGAAGAGACTGATAAAGTCTCTAAAGAGTCCAACGCAGTTTCCGTTAAGCCCAATTTTGTGCCCAGAGCCCCGTTCCCACAACTGCTAGTACCAACACAGAAGGAATCAAATTTTAATGATATATTGGAAATTTTTAAGCAAGTCAACATCAATATTCCTTTTTTAGAAGCAATTAGGAAGATTCCTACTTATGTCAAGTTCCTTAAGGATCTTTGTACACGAAAGCAAAAACTTAGTTTACAAAGTAAAACCTTTTTAGCTAGTCATGTAAGTTCGATCATCCAGAACAACACAACTCCTAAGTACAAAGACCCAGGTTCCCCTACCATTTCTTGCACAATAGGTAACTATCGTGTAGAGAAGGCGTTAATTGACTTAGGAGCCAGTGTGAACTTACTCCCGCACCATGTGTACCTCTATCTAGGACTTGGTGAGTTGAAATCTACCCAGATAACACTTCAGTTAGCTGATAGGTCTGTGAAAATTCCTCGTGGCATTGTCGAGGATGTTCTTATTGAGGTTGGCAGATTTATTTATCATGTGGATTTTGTTATCTTAGACACCCAACCTGTCATTGACCCAGAGAACCTATTACCTGTGAAATTAGGTCGCCCATTTATATCTACATCTGATGCAATCATTAACTGTCGGAATGGTATTGTGAATTTATCTTTTGGTAATATGCCTATTGAGCTGAATATTTTCAATGTTAATAAGCAACTCCCTGAGCTAGATGACACGTGCATTGAAGAGATGAACATGATAGAAACTTTAGTTCATGAATCATTACCAAATATCTTATCCGAAGATCCATTAGAGAGATGTTTATCCCATGTTAGCTTAGATTTTGATGATGATACCACCATTGATAAATTTAATGCTCTGTTAGACTCTACACCCGAGTTAGATACTAATAGATGGAAAACTAGGTTCGAACCAATATCAGTTTCTAGTTCTACCTTAATTCCTTCTTTAGAAGAGCCTCATAAGTTGGACCTTAAACCATTGCCAGATACTCTGAAATATGTGTTTTTAGGCCCATCTGAGACTTTGCTTGTAATTGTAGTATCCGACTTGGATAGTAATCAGGAAAGTAGGTTAGTGACTGTACATCAAGACAACAAGGAAGCTTTAGGTGGACCTTAACAGACATTAAGGGTATAAGTCTTACTGTTTGTATGCATCAGATTCATTTAGAGGACGACACCAAACCTTCTAGGGAGATACAACATCGATTGAACCCTAATATGAAAGAAGTAGTTCGAACTGAGGTGCTTAAGTTGTTAGATGCAGGTATTATCTACCCCATTTCAGATAGTGAGTGGGTCAGCCCCGTTCAGGTTGTTCCCAAGAAATCAGGTATCACTGTAGTCCAGAATAAAAATAATGAGTTAATCCCAAACCGAGTGACCATGGGGTGGCGTGTTTATATTGACTATAAAAAATTGAACAAGGTCATAGGAAGGACCACTTTCCCCTTCCTTTCATCGACCAAATGCTTGAGAGATTAGATGGACATAGTCATTATTGCTTTCTAGATGGCTACTCCGGTTATAATCAGATTGTTATTGCTCCAGAAGACCAGGAGAAAACCACGTTTACTTGTCCCTTTGGTACCTTTGCATATAGATGCATGCCTTTTGGGTTGTGTAATGCACTCTCTACTTTCAACATTGTATGATGAGCATATTTTCTGACATGGTAGAACGGTTTTTAGAGGTTTTTATGGATGATTTTTCAGTGTTTGGGTCATTGATAGACACATTTTAGTGTCTAAATTGCACCTTAATTTCTAGTGAGTTAGTATTCGATTTTGTGTCTATTACGTGTTTTTATGCTTTTGTAGGTACATTAGAAGAATAAAGATTTGTGGAAAAATTGGCTCAAAAAGTGATAAAGGCACCCAAGGACAAGTGTTATTGGCACCCCAAGAATGGATAAGGGACACCCTAGGATCGGCCGAGTCAACCCAGCGGGTCAACCAGGCGATTCAACCCAACGAGCCATCGAGTCGACTCAGCCGGATCAGCCGATTCAGCTCATCGGGAAATCTACTGGATGGGTAAAATCAAGTGATTCGAAGGATATTTTGCTTCTAGATTGTTCCAAATGTTAATAGTAATCTCACGCAAGTCATAAACATCAAAAGATCCCGTGAAATCAGCTTGGAAATCATGTATTTGGCCGGAATCATGATTCGATTAGGATTGAGATTTGTGGGCTGTTCTAGAGAGTTCTATTAGGTTTAGAACTCTCTCTAGGGTTTGTTAAGTCTATAAATACCAAGAGAAGCCAAGAGAATCGAAAACAAAACCCTAGAGAAGAAATCAGAGCAATTCCGTCCACTTCCGGTCGCCGCCGGTCACCTGCTGCTGGTCCGGCAGGCGTGTTCTTCATCAGCCACCATCGGAGAAGACGTCTCAGCAACATTTATATCTGTTGCTGATTCAAACTGCTCCTGTTGCCTATTCTTTTAACCATTTATTGCTTAGAAACACTTCTGTAACGGCTGAACCCTGTTCTGTGACATTTATAAACGTATCTGTTCAGCTGTTGCACTATTATTTCACCTTGTAATCAACTTTTTGAGCAATGAAAAGATCTTTTGAGCAAGTTTTCTTCACCATGGGCTAAGTTTATTTACTGGGATGATGGATAAGGTAATTTTCTCAATTTTATGTGATTTAATTATTTTCTAATAATTATTTATAATTCTTTTGTTATTAGAATTGCATAGTTTTAAATAGTGAAAACGGTTTTCTTTCAACAGTTGTGCTTTTACTTGATGGATTATGCTTGGTTAATTAATTTTGATAGTCCATGCTTGTGATTTACCTCTGTTTGTTAGCATAACAAAACCAATTTTGGCAATTACTTGTGCTTCAATTAATTTAAAAAGAATTATCTGATTAATCACATAGGTTGTTAGATTACCTGATTCCTGATTCCTGGTCCTTTTAAAATTATTCAAAAATCATCTTTAGGTTATTTAGTCTTTTTCATACTCCTGGAATTTTCTAGAGTTAATTAAAATCATTATTTTCTAAAATCATTACCTTTACAAGTTCGAGAATCGAACCTTTATTTACCACTTTAAAAACTACATCAGTCATATTTCGATGAGTGCTTGCATCATTTGACATTAGTGTTGACTAGGTGTAAGGAAAAGAATTTAGTGCTTAACTGGGAAAAATATCATTTCATGGTTCGATCAGGAAATATTTTAGGGCATATCGTATCTTCTAAGAGTATAGAGGTAGACAAAGCCAAAGTTGACCTTATTAAGACCTTACATATTCCCAAAACCGTATGAGATGTTAGGTCATTCTTAGAGCATGCAGGTTTTTATTGTCGATTTATTAAGGATTTTTTAGCTTTATTTCTAGACCTCTTTGTAATCTGCTTGCAAAATATGTTAAGTTTGTCTTTGATGATGCTTTTTTAGAGGCTTTCGAGAAGCTGAAGACTTTGCTCACTACCACCCATATTTTCCAGACACCTAACTGGAATTTACCCTTCAAAATCATGTGTGATGCTTCAGAGTATGTTATTGGTAATTTTTTAGGACAACGAGAAACAAATTATTGCATGTGATTTACTATGCCAACAAAACCCTAAATGATGCCCAACTGAAGTATACTACCACAAAGAAGGAATTGTTATTTTTTGGCTTGGATAAGTTTAAATCCTATCTCTTAGGTTCTATAGTCTTTATTGATCATGTTGCTTTGAAGTATCTTTGTCTAAGAAGGATACTAAACCTAGATTGATTAGATGGATCCTTTTATTACAAGAATTTTCTCTATAAATTACAGACAAAAAGGGTGAAGAAAACGTAGTAGCAGACCACTTGTCTAGGCTTGTTGTTGATTCCCCTGATGATTCTCCTCCTGTGAGAGATAGTTTTCCTGATGAACAACTTTTTGTTGTTTCCCTATTACCTTGGTTTGCGAATATAGTAAACTATCTTTTTACTGGTCGAATGCCTCAACATTGGGGTAAACAAGATCGTTATAGGTTTTTAGCCGAGGAAAAGCATTTCTTTTGGGATGATCCTTATCTGTTTAAGTATTGTCCAGATCAGATTATTAGGAGATGTGTACCTAATAGTGACCACCAGTATTATTTCCTTTTGTCATGATCATGCTTGTGGGGGTCATTTTAGTGCTAAGAAGACTGCTGATAAGATATTGTAGTGTGGATTCTACTGGCCTTCATTGTTTAAAGATACCCACAGTTACTGTGTTGCTTGTGAGCGTTTCCAGAAGTTATGAACCATTTCCCGTGAAAATATGATGCCTTTAAACCCTATTTTAGTTATTGAGGTCTTTGATGTGTGGGGCATTGGTTTTATGGGTCCTTTTCCTAATTCTTTTGGTTATTTTTATACTCTTGTCGTTGTAGACTATATCTCAAAGTGGGTTGAGGCGGTTTCGTGTAAAACAAACGACCACAAGGTTGTGGTCCAGTTTTTGAATGATAACATATTTGCACGTTTTGGTACACCGCGAGATATAATTAGTGATAGAGGGTCATACTTTCGTAATCGACCTTTTATTCTCTTAATGAAAAAATATGGTATTATTCACAAAGTAGCTACCCCATATCACCCACAGACTAGTGGTCAAGTAGAGGTTTCCAACAATGAGATTAAACATATTTTAGAGAAAACAAGTAATCCTAATAGGAAAGAATGGTCTTTGAGGCTTACTGATGCCTTATGGGCTTACCGTACTGCGTTTAAGACCCCCATTGGAATGTCATCTTCTCGTCTAGTTTTTGGCAAGGCATGTCACCTGCCCGTCGAGTTAGAACATATATCATATTGGGTTGTAAAGCAGTTTAATTTTTCACTTGATAAGGAATGAGCTCACATAAAGCTCCAGCTCAATAAGTTGGAAAAGATTCAGAAAGATGCATATGATAATGCTAGGGAGTGTAAGATAACCCTGTTTAATTTTTAATAAATTTATTTCCTCCAGGTCAAAAAGTTCTTCTGTATAATACTCATTTGCATCTTTTCCTCGGGAAGTTACTCTCTCGGTGGACCGGTCCTTTTGTTGTTCACACTGTTTTTCTTCAAGGTGTTATTGAGATTGAGGTTCAAGATGGTAGAAGTCCTTTCAAGGTTAGCGGTCAGAGATTGAAACCATTTTTAGAGCCTTTTCCTATAGGTGATGTTGAGGAGGTCCCTCTGGAGGACCCTGTTTACCTTGACTGACCATCAAGGTTGTTTATGTACATTAGTAGATCTTTTGTAGGTTTTTGTTATTCGTTTTTAGGTTTTTATTTTTTGTCTTATTCTCCGTAGAAGGATTGTTACGCTTCACTCATGTACTATTTTTCTGACTTACCTCTTTATTCCTCTATTTACCTATCTTTTGGTACATCTTTTTAATTTGAAACATTGATGACAATGTTAGATTTAAGTTTGGGGGTAAGAGGGAAACTTTTAGTGCAATAATGAAACTCCAAAATTTAAAAACTTATGAAAAATTCAAGATGACACTAACCATTCTAGGTAGATGGAAACTTAGCTCTTTTTCTATAGGAATTGGTGTGTCCAACTAAATGGTTTATTCATAAAAGGATGTTAGCTCAGGTGTTAGAAATAACATGATAGTTGTCACTATATCTCGGAGTCTATCTCGACCATATCACCTTCTGTTTTTATTTTTGCAATTTTTTGTGTTTCTATAAGTGATTTGGTGGGGCACTAGTATCGTCTTGTTATCGCCTACAGGATGAAGTAGAGTGTTTGAGATCAAGCCCCATTATTGTTTTTTATATAGACCAAACTATAAAAAAAAAACAAAGAGTAAATAATTGTTTTATTTTACCCTTGTATATATACCAGCTGAGTCGATATTAGTATAAGGATTAAGACCAGTGAAAACGTATCTCAATCCTTTAGGATTCATCCTGGCACTGACCTTCAGACAGATATGGGAAATACCGTTCACCTTAGTCAATATGTGCAAACTTCATCATCTTAATATCCTCATCTAAATCTATTCATGTGATTGAACTTTGATAGATTCCGAGTATCGTGGTTGAACGACTATCTAAGTATAGTTTTGAATTCTTGTATAAATTTTAGTACGCTGAGTGCAAACTCGTGTACACCAATTGGACTCATATAGGGTAATGATTCTCATATCCGAAGAATTTTGTAGCCAACTAAATAGCATGTTTAGTGTCAACCCTCAATCGTTCACAAGTAACTAAAATTTGGAGTAAAAGGTTTTGTGGGTATATGATGTGATTTTAGAAATGTGGTAAATAAAGGTTCGATTCTCGAACTTGTGAAGGTAATGATTTTAGAAAATATTAAACTTAATCTAAACTAATAAAAATCAGGAAATTAAACTAGAGAATATTTTTAGAAAATATGGAGAAAACTAGGAATCAAGATTCAGTTATTTCTAACAATTCATGTGATTAATCATGTAATTCTTTTTAACAATTTAATTCAAGTTTGCCAAAAATATGTTTCCTAAAAGAATAATTGTAAATCCTAAGCATGGGACATCAAGAGTAATTAACTAAGCATGACCCATCAAAAGAGAACACAACTATTTAATAAAAACCATTTTTTTTCTAATTTAAATCCATGCAAATAATAATAAAAGAATTATAAATAATTATTAGAAAATAATTAAATCACATAAAATTGAGAAAAATACCTTATCCATCATCCCAGTAAATAAACTTAGCCCATGGTGAAGAAAACTTGCTCAAAAGTTGATTTCATTGCTCAAAATATTGATTACAAGGTTAAAGAATAGTGCAACAGCTGAACAGATACGTATATAAGTGTCACAGAACAGGGTTCAGCTGTTACAGAGAGCTTTAAGCAACAGAAACGTTCAAAACTTAACGCAACAGGAGCAGAGCTGTAACAGTGGAACAGCAACAGTTATAAGTGTGGGTGAGTCGTCTTCTTCAGCGATGGTGGGTGAAGAACAGTGCCGGCGATGCACCAGCAGGTCACCGACGGCGCCGGAACTTCACCGGATTTTCTCTGAATCGCTCTCTAGGCTTCCGTCCTTGATTTTCTTGGCTTCACTTCGTATTTATAGACTTCACAAACCCTAGAGAGAGTTCTAAACCTAATAGAACTCTCTCGAATCACTCCAATTCTTCAATCCCAATCCAAACAGGAACCGAGTCCTGATTCCGGCCAAAATTGGGTTTCCCGAGCTGATTTTCCGGGATTTCTTGATGTCTTTCTATTGCTTTGAACTCTAATCGCAATGGGTCACCTTCAATTTACGAAAACAACTCCAAATCAGCAACCAAATCCTTTCCTGTTTGAAACAGGACTTTCCCGATGATGGTTTGACTCGGTCAACTGACTTTGACCGAGTTGACTGGGCCGAGTTGACCCGCTGAGTTGGCCCGATCCAGTTCATCCCGATCCAAGGGTGCCCCAATCCAAAGTGTGGGTGCCTTGATCCATTTTCCCGGGTGCTTTGAACACTTTTTGAGCCAATTTTTCCACAAATCTTTATTCTTCTAGTGTACCTACAAAAGCATAAAAACACGTAATAGACATAAAATCGAATACTAACTTACTAGAAATTAAGGTGCAATTTAGACACTAAAATGTGTCTATCAGTATACCTCTTGTAAGCCCTCACGAGAATAAACTCGTCTTCTAGGGTCACCTAGGAGTTTAACGGCTAGCTGCACGTGCTAAGTGTAGTCGTGATTCCTACAAAAGTGATTTAGATTTCTATTTTCTAAGATTAGATTTGCTCGAGGACTAGCAAATAATAAGTTTGAGGGTATTTGATAGACACATTTTTATGTCTAAATTGTTCTCAATTATTTGTATTATTAGTGATCAATTTATACTTATTGTGTGATTTTATGTGTTTGTATGTATTTTTGGGAAATAAACTTTTGCGGAAAAATTGGCTCAAAAAGTGATAAAGACACCCCCGGGAAAATTACTAAAAGCACCCACCATATTACTAAAGGCACCCACTAGAGTGATGAGGGCACCCTCTTCTTGGATTCAAAATTCAGAAAAAGGCGGGAACATTTCTTTTACGCGGAGAATCTAACTGAGTTAGTTTAGAAGCGGATTTTATGGGATTGGGAAGGTGATTTCGTGTTAGCTAAATAAAGAAACAACCTAAACATGTTAAAACACGTCATAATGAGTGTTCCAGTCGAGAAAGATGGTTGGAAAACTCGAGCTGGTCGGAAAAAGGAATTATTCTTTGATTTGGATTTACACGAACCTGAGTTTGTTTTGGATTGAATTTTGGGTTCTTATTGACTTAGGATTGGTAGTTAGGATTGGTAGAGCCTATATAAAGAAAAGAGGTATATAATTTTTTTGTTCTTTTCTTCCTTGTAAACACTTTGTAGATATGAATTCTTTTTGAGAGAGTGTTTGATATGATGAGCTAAATCCCATTGTTGAGGCGACGGAAGAAGCCATTTTTTCAATAATAAAGTGGTATATTTCTTATTTAATTAATTTTGCAATTCTTTTTATGATTTTTGCATTGATATTAAAATTGATTAAATGATTTTTATTAAATAGTTGTGCTTTCGTTTGATGGTTCATGCTTAGTCTAGGGATCTTAATGTTCCATGCTTCTGATTTACAACTATTATTTTGAAAATCTACTTATTGGCAATATTTTAGAATTGAATGTGTGAGTTGCATGATTATTGATATTAATTGAATCACTAAAAAATTGGTTAATGGTGGAATCCTAAGTCTCAGTTTTCTCTATATTCTTGAATCAACTTTTAATTGAGTTTTCTATTTTAGTATTTAAATTAGGTCTAAAACAAATCTTCACAGGTCCTAGCGAACGAACTATTTTTTACTATTTTTCTGAAACGATCAGTAAACGACTATGGTTAAATTTTATACTAAAAAAAACTAAATATATTTATACTTTCTATACTAGATCTAATTATTATTTAAAAAAAAAACCAAATAACTATACAAGTACATTTTGTAGGACTATTAAGTGATTCTTCTGCTGGGTGATTCAGATGTTTATATTGTTTTATTCTTATGCATCGAGCTTCTTTCATTGGTTGTACATGGGTTGAATTTGTGCATGAATAATTAAAGTGGGCTTCGATGTACCCGTGTTTGCCCCGTCTCCAAATTAAATAATTATTTTAGTGTTTTTTTTCCAAACACTTCAAAAACAAAAAAAGAAAAAAACCATTTTTACATTTATTTTGAAACAATGATGCATTTGAATACAATTGTTTTAGTGGAAAAACAAATGAAAGGGTGAAAGGGTAAATCGTAAAGAATACGAGAGATCAAAATCGTACAAGGCAAGCCTAAACTAAGAAATGGCCGTTCAAGCCTTGATTCGATCACAGAGCAGAAGTAGGGTTGATCTTAGGGAGGGAAGTAGAGAAGGATGAGATCAAAGCTTGGTGAATTCTAGTCGAAGAACTTAAGTCTTTATAGTAGAGTTAAAGGGAGGAGATAAAGTTGTTTATGGTAGTCGAATGAACTTCGATAAACTTGTTGTTTCACTTGTGTTGTCTGGAAATAGATGAAGTGATCTATTTATAGTGATGAACTATGATCTCATAAGAATTGGAAGAGGTGGAGAAATAAAAAGGTGGAGAAGTGACCATTAATGCTGAGAAGATTCCCAAAACCATAATATCATTAATCCCTCATCTAATAACGTTTCACTTAATTCCTTCTCATCGTGGGTGTTCCGTTACACCTCACAGGTTGTAGACCGTTATACCAATACCCTAATGAGTATTCCCCTGTGACATGTTTGATGCCTCGAATATTTTATGGTTGGGGTCCCATGAATGACTCTTTTGATTAATTAATCGAGTAAACCGATTACTAGTGCTAAGTCTAGTAAGGTTAGTAAGTCCAAGCTTGGAAGTGCGCAAGCTTGAAAATGCCACAAGCCTGGAAATGTGCAGGTTTGCAATTGACACAATCTTGGAAGTGTTTGAAGTCAGAATTTCGCAAAAGTTCTAAAAAAAACAGTGTAAGGAGTTCCCGTGAGACGCCCAAGGGCCGACCATGCAAGGGACGCTCGAGGACGCTGCTAGGATGGCGCCATACTCTCTAGAAATAAACAAGGGATTGACGCCATGCTCTCGAGGACCAAGAAAGGAATTAGTGCATGCTCGAGGACCAGGCAAGGGATTGGCGCTATACACGAGGACCAAGCAAGGGTTGGCGCCATGATTCTCGAGGACCAATCAATAGTTGGCGCTATGTTTCTCGAGGACCAAGTAAGGATTGGCGCCAAGTTCTCGAGGACCAAGCAGTTGGCGCGTGCTCGAGGACCAAGAAAGGATTGGCGATATGCTTCTCGAGGAACAAGCAATGGTTGGCGCCATGTTTCTAAGACTAAGCAAGAATTGGCGCCATGCTGCTCGGTCCAAGCAAGGATAGGTGCATGCTCTCATCTAAGCAACAGATTGGCTCCATGATAGCCATGGATGTTACTGGTTGGCGTCATGCTAAGCAAGGATGCTAGTGAGGTTCGCATCATGCTTTTGGGAGCTCGATAGGTTTGGCGCCACGTTCTTAGAGGAAAAAGATGTTTGGCGCCACAGCCTTGGAGGAAAAAGAGGCTTGAAACACCTTTCTTTTGTGCAAAATCTGGATTTGAGATAAGTTGCGTCTATCGATACTTGAATTCAAGGTATTCATCCAGGAAATTATTGCACTTGGCAGAAGTTCAGATCGTATATATATGTAGAATATTGAAAGTTCAGCCACGCGAAGCTCTGATATTGAATATATACATATATCATTCTGAGTTAACTCAGACCAACACAACATGATCTATGGTCACAGAAAAATTCCTCATCATGAAATACCGATGATAATAACAAGAAATGTCGGTCAATAACACATACAAGTTATCTTACTCAGTTTGACTTAGTCCAATATATCATTTTATCGTTTCATGTTCACACTTCAAGTTGGTCTAAAAATAATGTGTAACCAAAAATTTCATCGTCTTCTTTATAAAAGAAGAAAACGGAACAACACATGGGAGATGGAAACTCTAACACATTAATGGGTCTTTAATGTTTCCAAAAACATACCATGTTTAGAATCACAAGATGAAACACACAATTGATCATAAGATCATTCTTAAGCATCACTACAGTATTACAGTCGTTCAAAACCATCACAAACATGATTATCAAGGTCCATTTACATGAGCTTAATCACAGAGTTTCAATCAATTAAACTCTATTTATTCATATGAGCAAACATGAATAAGCCAACTTGCCTCTAACACCAACTGTTAGACTTTCATCATGCAATCAATAACAATTCGAAGCATGAACATATGATAATTTAGGTTATTCATAAAAGCTACACATTCAACTTGTCAAAAACAGATTAAGTTACATACCTTTAATTGGAGCTAACAATATGACCTTGTGTTTTGATTACTTCCATCTTTCTATATTTCTTTTACAAACAAAGCCAGTAAATTAACTTGGTGAAGATTTAGTTGAGTGCAAACTTTATTCCTCTCACCAATCTTTATATTCTAGTTGCTAGTTTTAATGATGGTATTCTAGAAATCCACTAATATGGCAAGGAACAGGTTTATCACCTTTACTATGTTATTTATAGTTGTAGCTTTCTTTCCATCAAAGAAAACTTAATAGCTAAGATATTCTAGGGTTTTCTTGATTTGCCGCCATTCTTCCTTGTTGAAAATTATAACATATAAGCAATGAATATTTCTCTCTAACTCAAGCCCAGTAAGTGGATTTAGGCCAGTGGGCCAGAAAATCCAACATGTGGTGCCGACGAGTTTCGAACTCAGGTCATTGGTATTATTATCCGATGATTTTACCGATGTATTACAATAACGTCGTCTCTAAAACTCTTTCTTGTGACTCAAAATTCGTTTTGTGTCCTACTATATGTCACATGATCCGAAATCTCCATTGTGATCCAAAATATTCCATTGTCACCTAAAACTGCCTCATGACCTAATTTTAAGTAGATCCACTCGTGAATAAAAATATGCATTTTGATTTTTAATCAAAAGCTGCCTGTAACCCAAAAATATCTTCCATGTGATCCTAACTTTTCTAAATGATCAAAAGAGTGCATAAAACCCAAAAGCACGAACAACACAAAAACTGCATTATAAACCAGTGTGAACTAAAATTTTGCCTCATAATTCTAAATTTGCCCGATATTTTAAATTTTACACATGATATAGGAAGGATGGTTGTGAATCAATCTATTCTCCACGAATGTTAATGCCTTCTGCAGTACTTAGCTGCAACATCAATTAGAGTTAAAAGCTCAAAAAATTTACTAACATATTCAATAGAATAAAAATTAAAACTGTCTAGAATGTGAATACTATCATCTAGAATAGAACTACTAAACCAGTTAGCCTGCTTATTTTTATTCTTTAGATAGAAGATTGGATTTTTAGTATCACAGTTAATACAAATTTCTCCAATGTTTATGTTCTTCACCCAATTCACAGCTACAAAAATGGCACAACATTCAACTTTTACTCACGATTAAAAGTGCCTGGTGTCCAAAATTTTCAACATGGACCTGCATTTACTTAATGGGCTAAAATGGGCCTTGTGGCCAAAAATCTAACTCAGTTTCAAATTTTGGCTCGATACTAAAATTGTGGACCATATATAGTTTTTTTTTTATCTTGTGGCCTAAATCTCTACGGAAGCTCAAAGTATGTCTCATGCCAAAAATATGACATGTGTCCGACCAATAATTTACGCCTTGACTCTGTTTTTGCTTAATAACTGAGTGGCCCATGCGACCAAAATTTACATTGTTGCCCAAAAATTGCCCACTCATCTAAATTCTAGATCATAAGTTGTATCCTGTTATATGCATTTTGGTCTAAAACTCTTTCTGGTGGTTTAAAATTCTTTTTGTATCCTATTATTTATCGCGTGATTCGAAATCTCTATTGTAACCCTCAATATTCCATTGTCACCCAAAACTATCTCAATATTCCATTGTCACCCAAAACTATCTCAATATTCCATTGTCACCCAAAACTATCTCATGACCTAATTTTACTTAGTGGCCAAATAAAGCCACTTATGTATAAAAATATGCAATTTGATTTTTGATCAAAAGCTGCTTGTAACCCAAAATTTTCCAATGAAATTTTCAAAAAGCTTAAATCGACTTTGTACCACAAAATTTATAAAGATTGTGACCTAAAATTTGAGCGGTTACCCTAATTCGACTGGAAATTTGGAAAATTAAAGCTATTTTTATTATCAATTTATTAAAAGTTGGAGATTTGGAGGCTATAATTATTGTGATCCACTCACTTGGGCTTAAAAGTTGCATTACGAAACCAAAGGGAAAATATTAGTATGATGGGAGGCGAATTTTTTTTATAGGGTGTTTGGATACCAGAAGTAAAAGCACTTTTATTTCTCCAGATGTAGAAGTTAGAAGCAAAAACATTTTGCTTCACAAAAAATTAACTTTTTCAGAAGTCATTTTAAAATTATGTACCTTAATTAATTTCTGATTATTTTGCTTTTCAAAATCAAAAAACAACCTCTTAAAAGATATCCAAATATACTACGGTCATACGAAGAAAAATTGTTGAACTCTTAAGGGAAACAAAGTTTTTGGACTGTCAGGTGAATGGTGACCATGATTGCTATTTCCCTCCACCAGGCACCAAGGGACATAGCTAGGGCCTAGGAACATCATAATGTTTATGGCCCTGTGGGTTTATCCAACAATCTTTTATTTTGAGGCGACTTATGGTACTGTAGCATCAGCAATACCATATCCATATATTCCAGTGGCTTTGTCATTATAGAGTTGGAAGTAAAGCATATCCATTCCAAACAGACTACTGTATAAGTTTTAATGTTGGTCCAGGTTACAAACTGCACACCTGAAAGTTACCAAAAATGAAATCTCATTTGCATATGATTGCTCTCCAAGGACAATTATACCACCTATTTCTTTGGACCAGTACAACCACCTCAGCTGTATAGCTAGTCTAGTGGTGGGTAAGTTGAAACATCTAACCACCTCATCAACCACTATGACCAAGTCTTCCCAAATCTTATTTGTTTTACTTGAAAAATTTAAGTATTGAGATCCCAAATGGTTGATTAAATTAACAAAACCAGTCTCTAAGTTAAGTCTTTTCCATTTGAATTTTTAAAATTATATTATTCTTTACTTAAAGTTGTCTCCTTGGAATCCTTTTACCCAAAAGAAATCGGAAAAAGAGAATGAATTTGTTATTTGAAAGCCAAAAGAGGAGAAATTAAAGAAAAGAAATAGTGAAATGCACTTAAGAGAAATTAAAGAATTGGAGATAATTTAGCACTCAGCAGAAGGTCTGGTTTCGACTAAATAGATCAAAAAATATGATTATGTTGTATAAGGATTTTTAGGCACTAATTGACAACGATGGAGCCCGAATTAAAGATAAGAAATGTAAAACAAAAATAAAAAAAGTAATTGTGGTTGAAAAAAAAAATCTTACAGTATGCACGGAGCAGTCGGAGCTAGAAATGAGGGTAGAAAATTCAAAAAGAAAACAATAAAAAGATAAATTTAGGAGTTTGTAAAAATATAAATGAATGGACACGTGGTATTGTCCCTGCTAGTTCATCATTGGTTCTGCTTCTGGTTCTAAATAAGTGTATTAGTGACAAATAAAATAACCAAAGGTTTGGTTTAGACTAATTAGATAAAAAATACTATCTCCATATCAGTAAAAATGTTATTATCACTTTTTCATTTGAACCTAAAAATAAATTAAAATGAAAAAAATAATAATAATACTTTTACTGAAACGGAGAGAATAGTATGTTGCACAATGGACGTTAAAAGTAGAAGGTGCTACCCTTTACCCATATCTGGCTATGTAGTTAGTAACAAATATAAAATAAAATAAACAAAGCATGTTAGAATAGTTAAAAACATTATTACTATTTACTTAGTTCAAAATTGTGAATCATATCAGTTACAATTTCATTCTTAATGTCTTCCAAAATCTCATCACCAATTTTAATTCCAATACTTTCTCTGATCCGTTCTTGTGGTGTTTCCTTCCAATACTCTTCTTCCTCTGTTTTGGACACATACAAATCTGAATTTACAAGTTGAGTTATATTTGTTAGATTTCCTGATTGTTTTCCCCATAAACATATCTTTTCACTAATAATCTTCCCAATATCTTCACTTCCTAGTAACACCCTTTCATGACCACAATGAAACCTGAAACTATTATCACTAGTGCTCACAATTTTACCACCATGGTTACAGTAATTTTCAACTGTTTCTCTTACACAATCAAATAGAAGTTGTTTTGTTTGCTCTAGTACTCTTTTTGTCTTCAAACAGTTTGATGATGACGAAGAAGCCTGTTTTTCTGTCAATGTATGTACAAGTGATTCCCATAGAGAAGCGGAAAATATTGATTCATCAGTGATGATGACTGATTTGTCTTGACGGATGAAATTTGATATGATCTTCTTTTTATGACTTGTTCTTGGACTTGGTTGAACTGAAACAGGGGCTATGTTAGTTCGCCAACAACACCATAAAATTGAATAAATAAAATGAAAGTAAATTTCTTTGGCATACCTTCATCAAAGAGTAATTCTTCAAGGACTGAAACAGGGCTGTGTTGTTTAGCCTCTTCCATGCATCCCCATTGATATACTCTTCCTGTCTGTTAAGCAAAACTTGTTAAAAATTATCGATGAAACCCGAATTCGAAACTCGTCTACAACATAATTTACAAATTAAAAAAACTGAATTGTAGAGAGTAAAAGTTTCTTACTTCATTTTGTGCTTGTTGAGCTAAATTGTGAAGTTGGTGTTTATAATTGTCTGCAGATGAGGAGGAGGTTAAAGTAGAATTCACTTGGTACAACAATTCAGCTGACAATTCTTCGGTATCCGCCTCCGAGGAGGATTCGAACAAAGTCATACTACTAGACGAGGAGAATCGATTATCCAAATCCGCATTACTTTTAGCATGGTAATTACTCACCGTTGTCGTCGATTTTCGGTTGTCATGATGATGATAAACAGAAGTAAGCAGCTTGTTAATTACAGATCTCAAGACCTTTGATGGATAGTGTTTGTTTTTCTTCTTTCTTCTATTAGACAATTCATAGTTAGACAGCCTTTTTAAGTCTTTACTTGAATTCCCTGCTTTGGAATAATAGCTACTACTTCTCTTTGAATACCCTCTTTCTGAAAGGTACTCATCAAGAACAAAAGGTTCTTGTTCTTCTTCAAGAAGTTCACTCAATCTTTTAGCTTGGTTTGTTTTAGGCAACATAGATGATGATGATGATGATGAGGAGGAGGAAGAAGAAGCCATTAGAAGAAGTACAAAATGCAAGGACTTGAAATGATGGTAGTAGTAGGGTTGATTATGATAGTGGAGATAAGAAAGAAAGAAAGAAAGAGATATAGGGAGAGATGGATGAGGAGATATATAGAGTAGAGCATGTCACCATTGAAGTCCAGGCATATCACTCTTTTAAAAAATGATAGCAGGAGACATTGCAGTAGTTAAGATTGTTTGGAGCTGTTTGGCAGGAAAGTTGGGGCATGTCTTTCTCTTCTATCTCAGGACACATACATGGTCCAGTCTTGGGGTTGTATTGTAGTGGCAGGAGGGACCCTAACTCTAGAAGATGCAGCAGGCAAATTGAATGTCAAGATTGTTGCATATATGTTGTTATTGTTTGGCTTGGTCATCCAATTGGGTTTCCGTCTTATATCTCTTTTACTACAAATTTTTTTTGTTTGATAAAATAAATGGATATGGGGATGGGGATTAGATGTGGTCCTTCGACCAATCTTCCAAAAATTTCTTATGTAGATTACTTTCAAGCAATGTTTTCAGTTTAGAAATCAATCATGGACTACTAAAAATCGTTCGGACGAGAAGAAACCGCTACTAACAACATACAATTGATCATATTTTTAGTGTGTTCAACATTCTTTTTTATGGCTTGATAATATATCCAGAATGTATTCATGTCAGTAGGACCGAAATTCTGTGATTTCTTGCTTTTCATTTTAAGTAAGGTAGTTGCGAAACTTGGTCCCTTAATTGACCAGCGTTAATACTAATACTATTATGCAGCATTCACTTCCCCCCCCCCATCTATTCCATTGTTTTATATTGTGTGGTTGTAGTACCTGTGAAGGTACCCCACTCTGAATTTGGGGGATCCCATAATGCACCAAGTAGCAAAAGACATTTAATGCATTGAAAGATGAATAAGAGGGGCAATGAGAAGTCGGAATTAGAATTTTGATTCCATTAACACATTGGATATCGCTAGTCACCCGTCACTACAACGTCTGCCAGCAAGTCTTGGAAAAGAGAAGAGTCAAGTCGATCAGGCTCAAAGACCAGGTGAGGCAGAATGAAATGCTGATATGCTGATACAGATTTCACAAAATGACCTGTAAAAATTATGCATAAAATTTGTGAAGAGATGATAAATGAACAATGAATTTTTAATTTTTGCCAGCTAGTCTGTACAATGGCACTGCTTGAGCTTTTGTGAGAGTCAGCGGAAAAAGCCAGCAACTAGTTTCCAACCTGCACCTAATTCAAATGTTGTTTATTTGCAAACCAAAATACTTTAAAGTACAGATTCTCCAGACTGTTCAAAATCTCATTAGATATTTAGTGTTTACGTCTAATTAGATTCAGAATTAGTAGTCTGGAAAGAGATGATTAGTAAACATAAGCATGTTAGAAATACAAAAAAACCCCTTAAATCCGGGTATGAAAGAATGTCTGTACCCTCTGTATTGATTCTTCTAACTAGAATATGACTCCTTTGTTGTTGTCTTTTTTTTTTTGAAGCATATTGTTGTCATTTATTCCTTCTCTAGTAAAAGTTTCCTTTATGTTTTTAGTCTTTCTGCTTTACAAAGACATAACAACAGTCCGATTTTATGCAAGAGTGTTCATATATTCTTTTGATGATTCTAACGAACCGGACATTGTCGTATTTTAATCGCAATTTGATAACAAACTGGCAAGTTATGACAGAAAGTGGAGTTTTTTGGTGGGTAGGTTCGGCATAGACAATAAGCTGTTCTGACTGCCTTTTTCAAACGTTGCTGTGTGTTTAAATTAGACCTTCCAGTCCAGGAAGCTTCAAACAGATCAAATATAAGTAACATTGAAAATACATATGATCAAAACCACCTAAAGCTTTTTACTTGGGGTAGTTAAAATACCTCTTTAAAAATTGATGGGACATCTTTTACAGGAATCCTATGGCCATTGCAACACGGAAGTGTACATCCAAATAAGAGGAGCTACATCCAAACCAGAGTGGAGCTGACAGTCATAAATACATTAAAACAGCGTTGAATAACTGTACTCAACAAAAATTGTAGGGTCCAAAGAGGATAATTACTCTTGATGCTGCAATACATAATCGACACAGAACAACAACCATACATAATGATTCCACACTGCCAACAAGGAGCTGATGGAAGCCATTTGATTCATTTTCAACACCGAAGAGGTTTGGGTATTGAAACTGAATTTCTGGCTCTTAAATTCTCGATTCTAGACTTCAGCTCGTTGTTGAAAGATCTGAAAGAGACCTGCCTATGAGAAAAGGCCTCGCTGAACTGTGTGATCTCTTCTTCTAGTTTTTTTCTTCTCTGTATTTCTGTGTTTAAATCCTTTAAGATTTTTTCTTTTTGGTCATGAACCATACCAAGCTTCTTGTCAGACGTAGTGAGTTTCTGGAACAGAGAAGTTTTTTCATCTTTCAGAATGTTACATTCTCGTTCCAAGTTACAAAACCTTTCCTTGCAGTCCTCGAGATGTTGGTTGCTGAGTTTGAATTTGCTTTCCAAGATATGATAACTCTCCTTAATCGAATCAAGTTCATGGCTTATTTCCTCTTTCCTAGTAGCACTTGCATCTTCCAAAGCCAATTCCTTCATAACATGCAATAAATGAAACTCAAAACATAATCTTATCTACTTTTAAGAAAGCAAGTCATACAAAGATAATCGCAATCTCCCTGACTAAGAATGTATGCTATGGTTATGGTAGAGGCAGGCGAGAAGTAAAGATGAAAAATTGACACCACAGAAATAACTGTAGGCAAAACCATTCTAAATATATATGCATAATAATAAACTAAAAGAAAGCAAACAAAAAAAATGTCTACATAAACAAAGTAGGAGCTTCACAATTTCAAACTGCATACATTGTTTTGTTCACAGTATGTATAGAACTGTAACATACAAATTTTTGCCCGCTATTATAAGTATGAAAAAAAAGGTTTTCCTAAAACTCTAATGTGATTCAAGGCTGGATGTTGACTGTTATATTGCAGCAGATCTTTTTACATATTTACTATTAAACAGTGAGAAGTTTAAGTCTGTCTAGGGAAACACAGGGTAACAAGAATTCCTAATAAAATAAAAGTGACTATAACGATGAAAGAATGAGATCTTGATAGTTGAGGCGAAGCAGCTACCTTGTGTTCGCTGGCGGTTATTGTCTGAGATGCAACCAAACTTGAGATTGTGTCGTTTAAGCTTTCAAAGATCACCTTGCCTTGTTCTCGAACCAGAGAATTTTCACTTACTGATACATTATGACCATCTGCAGCAATGAAGAACTGGGTCTCCAAACTTGAAAAAAGTTGGACACCAATCTCGCTTGTGCTAGAGAGCAATTTTGAAGTCAACGATTTTTCATCGGCTACAAAATTCTGTTTAGATCAATGGTAAATTAAACGTCACACTCATTTGTTTTCCTTTTGACAAGCTCAAAACAAAAGACTGAAATAACTAAAACAAAGTACACTATTCTTACCTGCATAACTGATAAAATGTCTTTATAAATCTCCTTGCAATTTCCTACTGATTCACTCAATTTTTTAGGAACGTCTCGGATTAGTAGTGATTCTTGTTGAAGCTCGGAAATCTCTTCCATTAGTTGATTGTTCAATAATAATTGGTTTGCATGACTTCTCTTCAAATATCAGACAAATAATAGTGTTGGACGAGGAAGAGATGTAAAACAGAAACCAGGAGTAAAAAAGAGAACATTTTTTTCTTCAGACAATTCTTTTATGATGACTGCTTACTTCTTTGTTACCCTAGCTATTATGTCTTAAAAACATAGGGAACAATTTCTAATCCATATTTGATTGTTCTTTTTTTTTTTCTATGTGCTTGGAGGAGAACAGAAAGCCAAATGCCCGTTGCACTGGAAGATATATTTTGAAAGCCATATAAATAGTAGACTGTATTGAAGTAATGTTTTAATTACACAAGTCAGCTTATTCTAGGACAACAGATAATGAGTTTAAAGTGAAAGTTACTGTCACATGAATATTTGTATGCATCATCTTATCATCATTAAGTTATCTACCAGATCAGTTATTAGCCTGTGAATAATCTCAAATGAAATAAGAAATGCCGAGAGAAACTCTTCAGCAGACATATTGAAATCCGTTAAAGTTAAAGACACAACACTACAGTGAAATGGAACATTATGCTACTAACCTCAAGTTCATTTTTTTCTCCAACTGCATTTTCCAATTGTCTCTTCAGATTCTGAATCTCTTCTTTGTAATGCTCGATAGACAAAACCTATCAATTAGCAAATACAGCCAAGATTTAATTATCACCAAGAAAATCATACAAACAGGTCATATGTTGTCAGCCAGTGTATCCTGTTTCACTATCAATAACTAAATGGTCCAAGTTGTATAAATAGTTTTATAATATTCCTTCACACCAAAAATAAAAATGGTGTTTCAACATGTTCGATCTTCAAATACTGAGAGTCTCAGAGTCTTTTTGTGAAGGAAAGCAGCAACTTCCATATTTAGGAAAATAAATAAATAGATATATATATATGTATATATAGTGTGCAGGAAGATAGGAAATGAAAGGAGGAAACAAAAATAAACTCACAGGAGATTTTTCACTCAGTGTCAAGGATTGGGTTCTTCTTGCAGGAGTAAACTGAAGGGCATCAAGGTCTACAGTGAAACCATTATTCATTCTCAACCACGTGTCCTCATCTGCTACATCGCCAAAATTATCCACCACCGGACTAAACTCAGCTGGCCGTGAATAAGTTGATCTTTTTGCAACAAATCCATTAGAATCTGATTTTAAAGATGGCGTGTGAAAAGAATCTGAATCACGTGTATAATGTTTACCCGTACTTTCTTCCTTTAGATCCTGTACTATAGAACACCGTTCCTGGCAATACATATTTAATTCTGAGTAACAAACAGATAATTAAGTATGCTAAAGATCTAAGGGAACTAGAAATGAATCAAATGACTGAAACCAAGGCACAATTTGCACTACATTAGGAATACAATATAAAGATCGTGAACAGTACTAAAGCCCTTGATTGGATCATAATACCATTTTCCCAAAAGAGTTATTAGTGTCTCTTTTGCAGCTCAAAGACTACGAGACTAAGATAACAAATGAACTCAAGGATTTCCACACACGAGTCATGGTAGAAAACCACAGTTTTTCAGCATGTCAAGTATGTAAGCTGGCAACTTCAAAGACATTTTGTTTTTACTTTTATATTTTATAATTGGATCTGCCACCTTCAAATCACTCACTGCTATATTGCTAAGATAAAAGTTTCAACATTGCAATTGCTTAAGTTCTCGTCTGTGAATTCGTAAATGATGAATCTTCCACTGATTCTACTTTCGGATGAAAATGTCAGGTACTCATCTTGAGCAATAGGCCTGGTTTAATCCTAACAAGGCTAATACTAAATCAAGAAACCTAGGCTACCGTTATTCCTTTCAGGAAAGCAGGACTAGACGTGTGAGCCAAGTGTGTATTAGCTACATAAATATTGAAAATGATGTTACTAAAGGACTTGAAGATTTTTGGGAATCTAATGTTAAAATCATACCTGAGCTGATCTCTTGTCATGATCTGAACTCGTAACAAGACTATTGAAATCGTCTAGTTTCGCTTGTTTCTCACTAATGCACTTTTCTCTTTCCTTATGTGATTTCCTCTCTTCCTCGAGTTCCATCGCTAGCTTCTCGCGCTCTAGTTCATACTGACAAACAAAATGGAACTCAGACATATAGAACACAAGTTGAGTAGAAACTGCTGACAAACATAGAGGTAAAACCCACCTTAAGCATGTCATTCCGCAGTTTCAAAATCTCTTGCTCTAACACCTCTGACCGAGATCCCTATACAAGAAACCTTGTCAGTTCATTAACTTGGAAATTACCAATTGTCATCCGAAACAAGATGACCCATCACCTGAAGCTTCTCACGGAGCTCCTCTATTTCTAGCTTTTGTCGCTTTAACAATGCTGCATCACTCAGGATCTGTGACAAAATCGATCATGGATTCACAGTGAACAATAAGGGACACAACTAAGAATGGATAACTAGGACCCAAAAAATGGAGATGGAAATTAGTAATTCTGCTTCAGAAAAACCAAGCTGGATCCAGGTAGACTATCACCAGAAAAACAAAAGAGGAAAAGTCTTCATGATGAGGAAAAGAAAAATATTTTTCAGAATGTAAAAAAGCAAACCTCGTTAACTTGCGCACAATTAGTAATGCGTTTGGCTCTGCTAGCAAACTGGAGGGTTCCCTTTGTTTCCTCTACATGAACCTAAACATTAACCATATGATCAGACCAAATTTCTCTATAAATAATTAATAGGAAAAGCTGATAAACAAGTTTAGAGTACCTCTTCTGGAGCTACTGTACAAATGATTGAAGTTTTCGCATTACCACCAAGAGCTGGCTGAAGTATGCGAGTCAATTTACTATCACGATATGGAATATGTCCCCTGAATTACCAATTGTACATCTTTTAACCAAATAACAATTCCAATAAGGAAAACAAGCCAACTGAGTACATAAGATCTAACTACCTTTGTTTTGGGCCTTCACTGAGTTTGTTAATTACATTACCAAGAACCAGTAAGCTCTTGTTAATGTGTTTTCCTTCCTTCAAACGTATTCCACCAGCTCCAGTTTTAATTATTCGTTCAGAACCAGCTAAATCAACCAGGTTCTGCCCATATGACAGAAAAACAGATATTATTATTAACGACCATAATATAAGCATCTGAAATGTAAGCTACCAAAGTACATACACATTAATTCTGAATATAACATAAACGATTCAGGCACACTTTTAAAAATGTAGATGAAACATAATTTCTGAAATAACTGACATACCAAGACAGAGACGCGGATGGCATCCAAATTAGAAAAATCACCAGAATTTGCATTCTTGCCCTTGCTTTCAATAACCTAATTCGTGTATCACATAAAAGTAACCAAACATAGGTAATTTAAAACAAGAACAGCAGAAGAAATGAAAGTGCCAGCATTCATATAAAGTAGGATCATACCATCCTGAATATAGTGTGGGATCTGCTACTTCTAGCATTCATGTTTGTCTCTCCAAAGTGCCGATTAGCTACAATAACAATTTTCCGATTAGCAATGTATATACAAACTAATAAACACTTAACTAAATCTGGTTATACCATTATTGCATCAAGAGTTCAGACCTTCTCCAGATTCGAGGAGTTTCAGCACTTGCTCAGCACTATTCACAATTTCTTCACGTAGTCCAGCAACAAATATTCCACGCTAGGTAACAAAGAAAATAGTGCGATTCAGAAAAAAGAAAGTAATAACAAAGAAAACCAATGACAACATCTGCAACCTATATGCAACAGAACTGGAATTCATTTGCCCAATCTTACATCCAAGCTCTCATGAATTTGAAGTTTCTGATTGTCCGGAACAAAAAGATCATTAATTTCTTCATTGTATATTTCCATGTACGAAACACGAATCAAAAACTCCCGACTCGTTACCTAAATAATCAAATACTGTTAATTAGTAAAACCACAAATATATGATATATCCATCTAATGAGAAATAAAACAGCTTTAAGATTACAAAAAGTAAGAAACTTCACCATCTCAATATTTTGAAAAACATCTTTAACAGCAAGGCTAATGATTCCAGGATCATTCCCAGAACCATTCATAGTGTAAGTCTTTCCACTGCTTGTCTGCCCATATGCAAATGCAGTTCCTACAAACAGCGTTACACACGCAAACATCACATATTCAGATTTTCAAATTTCCACCCAAAATCCCCCATTTTCCTGCTTATCACGCCCAAAATTTCTTGTTTTTTTCTAATCAAATAATAACCCAAACCCTAGACACAAATTCCTTCCAAAATGAAGAATTTACACCATTAGAAAAACTCATACAAGAGAAATTTGTTCAAGAAGAATCTTATTTACCATTAAACCCCTCAACTGCTGCTAGAATAATATCTTTAGTAAGAAGCTCATAAACCCCAGAATTGGTACTATTTTGATCAAATACATGATCTGCAAATCACAAATTAACAAATTCAAACCCATCTTAGTACGAGTTCGTAAAAAATGAATACAATTTCTAAAGAGAGCCAGAGAGAGAGGGATTACCTAAAGCGTAAGAGGCGCCAGGAACAGGGGTACCAAGAGGTTTATGGAGTGAAATACGATTGCTTTCAACATTCCAATGGTTTCCATTAGTGTTGTTGTCTTGTGTAGTTGTTGTTGTTGGTGGTCTAACCCTAACTGCAACACAGATCTTCTCCATTTGATTCTTTTCCTTAGTTTCTGTGTGTGAGAGAGAGAATGAAATTTTCAGTTTGAAAAGAGGGTTCTTTTTTTCTTTTCTTCCGCTTTACATTTGGGATTTGAATTTTTGAATGTTGGGGAGACTGATATTTCCGCCCTATATTTTGTACTCTTCCACCCTAACTGCTGTCATTTCTATGATTCCGACAGTGTTACATCTTGTGGTAAACCACCGTAATGGCGCGGTTCTCTGAGGCATGATCCATTACATTCTGAGCCTAACGACGTTGGAGTCACTGGCAATCGCAGCTGAAGCTCATTTCCATATTTTATGTATGAATCTCTTCTTATATGACTGACATTTCATGTAAAATAGTTATGAAATAATTTATTTATAATTTGTTCCTTTTTAATGTGTTATATTTTTAATTATAGAGGTAAATGAGTGATGAAGTGTCAATATCATTATATTGGAGGGGATCCATATTTAAAATATGAAAACGAACTCCTTACTAAAAGAATTGATATATTTATATCAATTATACGTTCATTTGTATCATGTTATTTATCAATATGAAAAGACCTTAAAAACAATGTTTGGATGTACCGGTGTTCAGTCATTTTCTATGCATCAACCGGACACCCAATCTCCATATATCACAAAATTCGCACTTTTGTGTCGGAGACGACCTCCACCTCCTCCATCTTGTCTCCCCCTTCAGCCTTGTACACTGAAGTGATAGCACTATTGACTTCTCTGCGGAGGCTACAACAAAACATCCTCTCATCGGTCTATATTTGTGCTGACCGTAAATAACTGACAAGCGTTATCCAGGCTACCGATGCAAAGAATGACCAGAGATTAGAGACTACCATGCGACAATGCAAGGATATCCTCAAAACTCTTCCACAAGCTTCATTCTCAAAACTCTTCCTCAAGCTTCATGCACTAATATATTGTGATAAACCCACAATCCAATAGATATTTCGAGACGTAAAATTTTAAGATCTTTTTCTATGAACGCATTATCTGCAACATAATGTATGAGTGTACTACATAGATTTGGAACGGAACGAGGACTATCCCGAACCTACAAATGTAATTTTATTTTAATTAATAAATACTTTATTTATTTCAGCGCTAGGGCGCTACCGCCCACGCTGAGGTGGAAAGTTGATGTGTCCTTGAAAGTCAAAAGACCCAAAACTATATGACATAACACATCACGTAAAATTCTTTCTCTTCAATTTGCTTTTTATGTTTTTCTACTTTTTTTTTTCTTCTTCTCTCTCTTTTCCTATCAGTTACTTCCCAAATAAAATATCAGATCTTAGATTCTTCCAATCCAAAATCATGTAAAAAAAATATTCATCAAAAGAAATAAAGATTTTGAATACAGTAATTAATCCTAGTACTTAGGAAGAAATACGCATCAAAAGAATTTGATATTCTATTGGAAATTGCTTATTCTAGATGATATATAATCTCTTTTTCTATCTTTTAATTGTTCAAGTTAAGATTGTTTTGACCATAATAACTGATTGTTTTGATTGTTTTCAATCACGATATGAAAGTGAATGGATGTGTTAAACTAAATATTCATAAGTTCGTCAAATTCTAATAAGAAAAGAAAAATTAGGGCTTGTACAAGTTAGAAGTTTCGGGAGATTCTTAGTTAAATTCAGAAATTTCCCAAATTTAAATTTAAAAGAGAAAAAAAATTTTAGAACCAATTAGATTTATTGTTGGATGGTGATTTGAGTTCTTAAAAGAAATTCTTAATTATTACACGAATATTAAATTCTTTTTTCCTACTAAGAAAAAATAATTAATCGAGTAATGAAGGAAGAGAGAGTAATAAAAGGGAAGGAGAAGAAGAAATTAAAAAGTTAAAAGATGAATTGAGAATGATAAGAGAAAGGGTTAATTAGACTTTAGTACCTGGAATTACTAGTCACCCGTGAAATGATGACGTGTCAGTTTTTTCCGTCAATTAAATTTGAATTACTACAAAAAATAAACTTTGCTAACAATGACAAACCAAGTCCCTAACGGTTAAGATCTACGGTTTATATTAGATCTTGTTCCATCTCAAAGATGAACGGTTAAGATCTACCTAACTAATATAACCTAACGAAAATAGAAACCATACCCTAATCTGTTTTCGTCTTCTCCGCCTCCATCTACCAGAGAAGAACATATGAGAAAGAAGAACTCGTGAAGCTCAGTCTGTTTTCTTCTTAAGCTAGCTTCCATCTACCTTTCATGTTGACTCGTGTCTTTTCTGATTGTTAGAGAATATGCTAGAAATAGTGGTCTTCAAAGATAGCTCTGCACTGGAGGAAGTACCAGAAGAAATCACTATTGAGATTGAGGAAAGGAAGACTATCTCAGTTGAGTTTTCTATGCAGGGGGAGCTTGATTATTGTAAGAAGATCGAGGAGATGAAGAAGGAGCTACCTGGTTATGATTGTGGGGAACTTTCAATGCCTGCCCAGGTGAAATTTCTAGCTACTCGGTTACATGTTTGTATAACTTTATGAATCAGCACATTGATGTTTGTGGAATAGATATGCTTGAAAGACTGTCACATTTATTATATGGTATAACTGAATGTTTATTTTCATCATTCTTTTGGTACCACTGAATGTTTAGGGGGGTTTTGATTTTGAGGATTTTTTATTACAGGGTTCTCTGGTAAGGTATTTCTCCATCTCTACAGCAAAAATGGTAAAACTCTTTCACTCAATCTTTTTTCGATATTTCTTTCATCATTCTTTGGTTCATTTGCATGTTTAGGGGTTTTTGATTTTTAGGCTTTCTGATTTCAGGGTTCACTGTTAAGGGAGTGCGTAGGTAGCTTGCATACCTGAAGAAGATTGAAGTGATGCAGTTGTGGAGACTTGTGTTGCAACTACACTGCTGGCTTGTGGAATGGTGGTACGGCTGTGAACTGTTGGTGTTGTAGCTGTGGTCTAGTGGTATGAAAGGAGATGGTGCTGTGAAGTTTGGAATGGATTGTGGAGGTGGTGCTATGCGTGAGATGTAGGTGACCAGGTCCGTGTTCAAACCCTTTATCAAACCTAACTACAAGGTCTGTGTCTTTCTCAACCTTAAAATTCTATCATAAACCAGTCGAGGGCTTAAACTGATTGCTACAAAGAATTACCCGTGGTTCAGGCTTTTTGCCAAACATTTGAAATGCACATACTGATTGCATTTTTGTACATCTGGATATCTTCTATAATCCTCAAATTCCCTACAAAACATGAATTCAACACATACCCAACATTCAACATCAATAACATCACATAACACCATTTCCAGTTCCATTGTAACTAGGCAAGACTCACTCAAGCTTCTCTCCATCTAAATGTCTACTTCTCGCCTAATTGTTCGAATGTGAGACCAACCCAGGTACCCCTGAAAATTAGTTTCTGCTAAGTATGTTGTCAATGTATATTTGAAGGTTCAAACCACTTGTTTTGCAGGGTGTGGATAAGCAGGCTTAGACATTGAAGGCCAGTTGCAACTGATGCTGCCTGCAAGCTGAAACTTAAAAGTTACAAGCAGGGCGAGAAGATTTTTGCGAAGGTTTCAACTTGTACCACTCTTCTGAAGCTCTTGATAATTATTTTTTTTTATCTTGTTTTCTTATGTTAAACTTGCTGCCACATTGGTGTTCAGTGTTCAATTTTTTGTATCTTATTTGTAAATGTACAGTGCACTCGGTGTAAACTTGCTTTTTAACACTAATTTATTTATTTTTAAAAAATCTAAAAATCCGACAGTTGGATCTGAAGAATCATAGCGGTATGATGTATAAGAAGGCATGTGAATTTTAAAACACTCAGGTGTTAACGGCGCCGTTAATGTCGTTAAGTATTATTATTTAAAAAAAAAAATCTAAACTGAAGGCAGTACTTTAACTTTGACATCCAAGGTGAACAGTGATTCCAGGTACTAAAGTCTAATGTTGGACAAATATAGGTAAAAACACTAAATTTGTACAAAATCCAGGTACCAAAGTCTAGTTAACTCTAAGGAAAATATTAAAGAGATATATATATAACAAATTCAAAAAAAAGAAAAAAAAAAGATGAGAAGGAAACTATCTTTTTTTTTTTTTGACGAAAACGAAAATCTCATTAGAAGAAAATGGGACCACTGAGGTCTACATAAAGTTGGTTGAGGAGAGGAGTCGGATCTCTCCACTCTCTTCCTTTCCCTTCAGTTCGAGCAAGATTAGCTATATAGTCTGCTATCTTGTTTCTTTCTCTACCTATGAAATTTAGCTTGCAGTTAGGATTTAGTTTAATTAGTCTTTTACAATCACAAATTAAAACATGGCATGCCCAAATGCTAGAAGAGGTGATGTTGTTGACATAATCTATAATTGTCTTGGCATCGCCCCGATACAAAACCTGGTCACATCCTTGTTCTTTTGCCGAAAAAATAGCTTCTCTCAAAGCTGTAGCTTCTGCCTGTTGACTTGATCCGACTTTTGCCACTCCCGAGATGCCTGCTATGAAGGAGCCGCTTGGGGAGCGAGCTACTATACCATATCCTGCTGTATGATCAGAAACAGAATAAGAGCCATCGAAGTTTACTATGACATAATCAGATTTCCTAGAGGTCCAGGAGGATACTAGGGATTGTTCAGATATAATGACATTCCTGTTAATTTGGTCTTGTTTTTCCTGGATTCTGGTAGGGTTTGTTATTGAAGAACATGTATTGGAGATGGTTTGTTTATTTTGCCTCTCAACCTAGGGAAGCCTATGATGGTGGGATTGAGTTACTGGGATGGTAATTGTTGTCTTCTGAGCAGGCGGAGCTAGGTCTGCTAGAAAACTGGTGTTAACTGGGAAGTTTTGGCGATTGCCTTTACCTATCCAGAGGTGATTTTGGATGTTAAACGGAAAGGTGATGGGATGAGTTTGGGGTTGTTCTGTGTTCGACGAATTGGCCACTTTATAAATGATAGTGATTGGGTTGGGTTTGACTTTTTCAAAGATTATTTCACATCTGTGCTTCCAAATTTGCCGAAGAATCTGGGAAACATAGGCAACCGACTCTTTCTTCTTAAAAGAAATGACAGAGTTATTTTTTTGCCAAGATTTTATCCATTCAGAGATGTCATTATAAGATAACATGTTGGTGTACATACTCGGCCAGAGAGTCTGCCAGACTTCCTTAGCAAGATCACACTGTATGAGGAGATGAGTGTTAGTTTCAGTATGCATGTTACAAATGGGGCATATCTGCTCCGTGTTATCAAGATGTTTGAAGAGATTTCCTCTGACTTTTAAGGTTTGTTTTACAATTTTCCAGATGAAGAGATTTATCCTTTTCGGGGTACTAATATGCCAAATGTTGTTCCAAACCCCGGATTCCACCTGATTGGCTCTAGGGTGGGGGAATTTGTTTTGCACAAGAAACTTATAGGTGGAGGCTACCGAGAAAGAGCCATTGGTATTGAGAGCCCAACCTATTTTGTCAGTTCCACCGGGGAGCAGGGGAATGGAGGTGATTTCTTCATATTGTATTCCGGAAAAGAGGATCCTAATTAAGGGGATATTCCAGGAAAAGGTTTCCTGATCAATAATCTCACTAAACCACTGCACCCCAGAGTTTTTTTGGGTATCCGTCACTTTATTTACCTTCATGCTTTTTAGCCAGTTATACTCCCATATTCTAATTT
>JAJJMC010022854.1:3113793-3162714 GCA_023531435.1 Papaver californicum
TTCAGCAACAACCACATCTTCCACACTCTTAGATACATGGATACCACCACCAATTCCAGTTGTGCAGCATACTCAGCAGCAACCACTCATACCATCATCAGATGTTGTTCTTCATCAGGGACACCAGTGCGAAGCTTCAACCCTGGCTGGTACATCAGCCTCCAGTCCACCAAATCCTGCTGCAACCAGTGCATCACCATCTGTGGATCTCCCTGCTCCAGCTCCACCACCAACTCACTCCATGACAACCCGAGCTAAGAACAATATACACAAACCTGTCAGCCGAATGAATCTGGTGACACAACTAGTATCATCTGATGCAACAGAACCCACGACAGTATCCCAGGCACTCGCCAAAGCCCACTGGTACATCCTCTCAAAAACTAATATGCTTGGTGCTAAGCCAGCACCTACGCCCATTCCAACAGCACCACAGTTGAGCTTAGCTTCTGGAACACCATTACCTGATCCAACTGAGTACAGGAATGTTGTGGGCAGCCTCCAGTATCTTCTACTCACAAGACCAGATATGAGCTTTGCAGTCAACAAACTGTCTCAATACATGCATACTCCAACTACGGTTCACTGGCAGTTTGTCAAACGTCTTCTAAGATATCTATATGGTACACTCAATGATGGCCATCAACTGTATCGGGACTCTCCTCTGAAGCTGCATGCTTTCTCTGATCATCTTCACCACACTGCTCCATCACATGTCCAGGCCTTCTCTGATGCTGACTGGGGAGGAAACAAGGATGACTTCTCCCCCACAAGTGCCTATATTATCTATCTTGGTCGTAACCCAATCTCTTGGAGCTCCAAGAAGCAGAAATCCATTGCGCGATCATCGACGGAAGCTGGGTATAGGGCTGTGGCAAACACAGCCGCGGAACTTAATTGGCTTAGCTATCTCCTCACTGTTCTAGATGTCCGACTACCAGTTTGTCCAGTAATTTACTGTGACAATGTGGGTGCAACACAGCTTAGTTCCAACCCAGTGTTTCACTCTCGTATGAAGCACATTGCCATTGATTTTCACTTCATTCGTGATCAGGTACAGAATGGTGCACTGCGAGTTGCACATGTTTCGTCTACAGACCAACTAGCGGATGCTCTGACAAAACCCCTGCCAAATTCCAAGTTTCTCGACATCAAATCCAAGATTGGACTTCTCTCTCGCGGTCCATCTTGAGGGGGCATGATAACAGATATCCTAATCCTCCCAGGATTATGTTCTGAATCCTTATCTTGTGCAACAACTCCACACATATAGGAGTCTTTATGTTTATCTCAATGTATATCTAAGTGTATATAATCCATGTAAACACTCATGAGAATATATGAAAAAAAATTTCATATAACAAGTAGTTGCTGCTGTTGAGTTGTGGTTCGAATTTGAGTTTGACTTTATGTCAGCTAGAGAAACATCGAATGATAGTTCGAGATGGCTCGATAGAGCAGAGAATTGTGGTCCAAGAAATTGAGAAGAGTTCGAGTTTGATGTGATCGAGAGTTCAGCTGAGAGTTATCTCTGAGAAATTTTCTCACGCGGAGAATGAGAAATGGGTCGCAAGAAAGAAGAGTTTGGGATTGTAGTGAAACTATTGGCAGGGAGGATGGATGATGAATGGCGGTGGAGTTAGAGTTTGAGCAAGAATTGGGAACTAGTTTTCCTTATCTAAATCTGATAAGAACGTAGAGAAGTTTATCTTTTAGGAGCATCTTCAAATAGAAGGGGCAAACTTTATTTTTCTATGCCACGTAGATTTTAGACCCCATATAATATAAAGTCATCTCCAGTAAAAGATCGTATAAAATAGAAGGGATGTTATATTAAATAAGAAGGTCTCGGAGAAAGTTTTAACTAGACTTTCGGTTAGACCCTTTATGTCATTTTTTTATTTTTATTTTTCCTTTGGTAATTATTTAACCGCCTAAAATTTTATCAAACTAGAGATTCTAAGTTTAAAACCATATACTATTGGAGATAGTTAATTAGCTATGGGGTCCTATTTTTACTACATGTATAGGACCCATAAATAAAAGGTCTAAATAAGACCTCCACGTAGGACTTTTTTCACATTCTACTGAAGATGCTCTAATAAAATTATTTCATGCTGAGACTGGAAAACGGAGATTTGGTGCAACGAGAGCATCAAATTGGATATATATAGTAAGTATTGAGAGAAGACATGATTGGTTCTTCTGAGTCCCATTGCAAATTCAGCCAATCAGAAATCGACCACACTCAACTAAGTTGTTCCACAACACACCATAGCATGGTCACTTAATTTTCCAAGGGCCAATTACACAATGGTCATACTTTTTATAATTGGTTTACACAATGATCATACCTTTTAAATTAGTTCATAAAATGGTCATTTACTATCCGGTTTAACATTTAGGAAAAAACGGTCTTTAGCCTTTCTTCCTTTATAATGTTTCATTTCTACTTTTTTAAGATATGTAACATAATAAAAGACACAAAATACAAAGTAATAATAATACAAGGTAATTCAAACAAAATTTAATAATCAAATGTAAGAAAATGATATTCAAAATATATAAATTATACATTTATCAATAGTCAAACTTGAAAGGAAAATTATCTCATAATAGTGAAGATATACATCCTTCTTTCTAATTCCATCACGACTTCAAGAAAGCTTTCTCGAAAAATATTTCTTCTGCTTAATATAATGTGGGTAAAATGGTTAATTGCTCTGCTCACACCATTTTGTTTAGATTTGACTCGACATCTGACTAGTCGTTTTTACATTTGAGTCATATATTTGACTCGAAACTATTTGAGTCAGGTATCATTTTGTATCTGACTTATTGGATACTTATCTGATTTGAATAAAAAAAATTATAACTCTACTATTTTATTATTTTTGAGTCAGATATACTGAGTTAGATTTAGATACGTTAAATCCAAACAACTCAATTAAATCTGGGAAAAAAACCCATCAGTCGAAGTCTACAGTGAAGAAGCGTTAATGGAAATTCCTTGCAAATGGAAATATTGGTGATTCATCTCAACAATCCACTACTGTGTCTGATACAAGAGGTTTCAATAGAATGCAAAGAAGACTTTGTATTGAAGCTATCAATCACAGTTTGAAATCTGCTCAAAATGAATAAAATAACAGCAAAAGGGATTAGACGGCTGGCCTAAATATGCCGCAAGGAAAATGATTATATTCGCGTGAAATTGCTGGATATTGAGAAATGATTAGGGTTGTACATAGTACGGGTAAAATCGAAAAACCAGACCGGGCCTAACCATTTAATATTAAAACCGAGTGGATCCAAAAATCCAGTTGTCATGAATGATTTTAGATTATAGAAAACCTTATAGATCATGGATTCATGGTTGGATTCTTGTTTACCTTTAAAGCTGAACCAACTAATTAGGGATGTACATGTTATCAATCTTAGCCATAGATCATAAGCCCTAACATTATCTCTATCCAATCATTTCTCCTCACTCGAGGTAAATTGGACCTGGTTTTTGATGGGGAAGAGGATATCATATCAGGATTAGATAAAATGTGTGAAAGACTTAAGATTTATGCTTACGTTTTTGTCTATTTTGATTGTCAGTAAATTAGCCAGGACGTTGAAGAATTGAGATAAATACAGGTCGATCGTTACTATTGTTACGGTGGCATTTAAAACTAATATGATTCAATGATGTCATATGTTATTTTCTCGCTTTTTACCCCACTATTGGATTATATTCATATACATGATATATGACTAAATGGCAGAATAAGACTAAACGAAACATCAACAAATATAATCCAATTCGTTTTCAGTTTAGACCACGATGGTTTAGAGAGTGCTGGAGGTTTCGGGTACGAAGTTGTTGTCATTAAGCTCTTAGCGTAATTTTGATTGTATTTTTTGGTTTATCATTCAAAATGATTGGATTAGGTGATATTTTCTAAAGAATTATATTTTGTGGAGGAAATCCAACTAGCTACCCAATATGGGACCAGAGGAATAGTTTGAAGCTAGTGGCGATAGAAAGAAAGCAAACCATATTGCTCTCGAAAAGGGACAGTCTATGAACATATGTTTTTTATTTCCCGTGGATTGGGAATTACACAAATGACAATCTGGAGATATATGAGAGGCTAGTCGATTTGAAGTTGGTAAAACATTATTCACAAGTTTCCAAATGAAGATCCTTACCTTGGGAGGGTCGGGATGGACCATATTTTATTCCAAGGGAAATGAGATTGTATATATTTTTGGCTGTGAAAGAACCAGATTCGTGCTGTTTCCAATTTTATCATATCAGGAATAGAAGAATTAGGGGTTATGGCTAGGATTTTGGCTTTATCTTCAGGGTGAATCTTTTTATCAATTTTTGGAATGTCCCAAACCCCTTCAGAGTTGATCAAATCCTTTACTAAATTTGGAATATGTTCATTTTTATCCAATGGTTTTGGGATGCCTGTCGAATTAGGTAGCAATGGATCCTCCCAAATTTTTGTTGAAGCTTCATCACTGATTTGCTAAAAGTTGCCTTTGATGAGCGTCAAACCGATGCTTGACCAAATCCAGGAAAGGTTAGATTTTCTAGTAGAGTCGAAAGGGTGAGAATTTGGAAAGTATTTAGCTTCTAATAATTGGGCCCACAAATGATTCGATTTAACGATGAGCTGAATCGCTAATTCAGTGAGAAGAGCTATAATGAAATGATGGGGATTTTTAATACCTAGTCCGCCTTGCCATTTAGGTCTATATATGCTTTCCAAGCTTTTTTAAACCATCCCCTGCTTTTATTTTTATCTGTGTTCCACCAGATCTCTCTGGATACGATCAAGGTGTTCGAGGGTAGATTTTAGTAGGGCAAGGCATTGCATCTGATAAGTGGAATAGGATTGTAGGATGGATTGTATGAGAATGGTTCTACCAGATTGAGATAGGAGTTTTAATTTCCACCCTTGAAGGGACGAGTAATAATTTTGGAGCAGCAGTTAAATTTATTTTTTCCACGATTTTTGTCTAAAAAAAGAGGAGTGCATAAATATTTGTTATTATATAATAGCACTTTCATGCTCTTTGCTATTGTGATAGGTTGCACCTACACATCAAGAAAGATGCCATAACCGTGTTGGGCACACGATCGGACCCGACACGCGATGGACACGCCATATCATGTGTCCCGTAAAAGGCGACATTGGATACTTTGTGGACACTTATTTGACACTTTCGGACACGCCATAAATGGTTTATATTGGTTTGAAAAATCAAAATAAACTAAATATGATATTAATTTGTTCATTTTTTAGCCAAATCCAAGCATTATTCTTGAAAGACTCAATCATTATTTCATATATTAATATTATTTAATTAGAAGTCAAGTATTTAAAAATAAGAATAATTATTTTGTTGAGTAATGTATTGTAAAATTTTATTTTAATAATGTGTATAATACATATATAACGTGTCCTCGTAACCCGTTTTTTTAGATTTGGCGTGTCTCCGTATCCGTGTCGTGTCGTAACCGTGTCCCGTGTCCGTGTAACATAGCTATTATGTTGACATCTTTATGGTGAATTTTGGGACTAACATAAATCCCAAAAATTTTGAGGTTGATCATTTGACCCATGATTTACCCAAATTTAGATAGGATGTCTATCAGGTTTTTAGCTTCTCCAAAATACGCCTTTGTAAAAAGAAAGCAGTCGTCTGTAAAAAAGAGAGGTGGGAAATAGTAGGAGCCTGTTTATTAATCTTCAGGCCAGAGATCCGTTTTTCTTTTACCGCTTTGGACAGGAGTCCTAAAAGAGTTTTCATACAGATCAGTAAAAGGTGTGGAGAATGGAATCCTCTTGTCTAATACCTTGAGAAACGGAAAAAGTGGTTCCCGGCGAATCGTTTAGTAAGATTGAGAAAGAGGTTGTGGATGTATTGCATGATTAGGTTTACCCAGGATTCATGAAACCCAATGGATAGAAGAGCTCCTTTGATAAAAGGCCATTCAAATTGATCAAAGGCTTTAGATAGATCTAATTTCAATGCAAGAAATCTTTTGTTTTCTTTAAAAGTTGTCATGGTGTGGAGGAGTTCGTGCATAATTATAATATTATTTGTAACTTGCCGACCAGGAAGGAAGTTGAGGAGAGGTTTTAGATTGTTCATATTACTTTTGAAAATAATTTTGTACATAGTATTACTCAGGCTAGCGGATCTGAAGTTAGATGAGGTTTGGGGGATGGATTTTTGGAATGGGAGTTACAAACGTGACATTGAATTCCGGCAGTAAAGAGCCTGATTTAAAGAAGTCCTGAATGGATGATGTTATTTCAGAGCCAAAAGTATCCCAATGGGCTTTGAAGAATCCCAGTTAGAATCCATCTGAACCAGGAGCTCCCTAGGGATTCATTTTTAAGATGATAAACCAAATTTTCCATGAAGTTGGGATTCCCATGAAAGAAAGGTTTTTTAAATACGAAATACAAGGCTAAATGATATCAGAGAGAAAAATATTGGTATTCGAGAATTAGAACACACCAATTTGAGAGAAAGTGGTTTATTAAAAGGTAACTAATTTGTTCTCTATCAGAGATCCGGAACAATCATATTTGTAACTAAACGATTTGTCTGGATGGTGGAATCTGGAGAACCAATTTAATCTTTTGAAAAGTAAATACTAGTTTTGGTAAAGCATTGTACAATCTAACTTCGATAAATGCACACACCCAAACTTAAAAAAAAAATTTAGTTTAACGAGATTATTTATTTGTCGACAAATGAATATTTATTAATTTAAACCAATATCTTTACAATTTTACATTTAAGAAAATAAGACTATTTTCTAAAATATTCACTCGGTTTCAAAAAAATAGGTTTGTTTCATGTGTACTTTGTACATGAAACAAGATAAAAAAATTTTGAAATGGAGGAATAGGAATTATACTAAAAGAGATACTTATGCACAAGTGGTAGTAGTGAAAATTCTTATCCGAACATATTAGATGATGAGAATGACCATGATTCCTGAACCAGGTGATAGTAGCATCATACCCAATATACTATCAACAGAGGTCTTTCAAACAATATTCATCATAAAAAATTATTTGTTATGGTACGGAAAAAATATTCCAGAAATCATGCACCCATTACATTAAAAGAATGAAATATTTTTGTCTATATATATATATATTTGAACAAATTTTAGCTTATTCATTTATGTTTGTATGCCTTACATTATAAAAGAATGAAGTACTATTGTCCATCTATTTATATGTTTTACGGATTTTAGTTTATTTTGTGGACTATTTTATTTTTTATTAATATATTTAACGAGGTTTTCGTTTTAGCGTCTTTGTATGAAATTGAACATAATTTTGTAGAAAAATACTCCATTTATTTCTCAAAAAAAGATGCAAAACATGTTTAATCTCATTTGAAAATTGAGATAAAAAATATTTTGTTAGCAAGTTATATATTATTAGAGATTAAACTGTATTTACAAATTGAAATTAACCGATCTCTTTATGAAATGAAATATTCAAGAAGATTGGCCGACTTAGGGGTTGATTTGTGAAAGTGTGAGAGCACCAAAACCAAGTCTTGGATTAAAAAATATTATTTTTATCTATTTTCTTTTTGAAACAAAAAAATATATTATATTCATATACGCTATATTCGTTGAACCTTAGGTCAAGTCCTATGCACCCATACTAAATTGTTTGGTTTGTCCAGCCATGTGGACGAATAAAGACGTTTTTTCTTTATGGTAAACTATCAAATTTGAGTACTCTAACATATTTAATTATATTTTATGGGACCCCTAACAATAATTTTTTTTATTTATATATGCTTAATGGGGTATTTAGATATTATAATATATTTAGTGGACCCCTTATATAATAAAAGTATATTAGAATAACTAAAAAGTAGAAGAAAAAATATAAAATATTTAAAATAATAAATGGGCAACCAAGTCATTATCGCTGGAGACAAACATTTGATCGCGTGACTTACTCTTTGTCGAGCGACCAAGTCTTTGTTGGTCGACAAAGACTGTGTGCAATGTGTATCCTTTTAAAGTTGAGCATTGTAGAGGTCAATTTAATGATTTGTTAGGTCCATAGCAGGTGTTTTTTTTACCAAACTTGATGTTTTGAGAGGTGCATAGTAATTGGCCTTCATAATGACTTCCATTGGTTCTTCATATGGATTAGTTTAATTGAAGGTAATTAATGTAAATTATATTCTAATTTGAATAAGTGATGACACTTACATCAGTCATTGGATTAATCTGATAATGGATTGTTTAAGTTAATTTTATGATTAAATAGGAGTATTTAATTTAAAAGTTGATCCGCCAAATGTAATCAACCATTCACTTTAATTAATTTATTTAGTAATGAAATTAGTAAATAACATGTAACCTCATCTAAATTAAACTTTTAAACTAAAAACAGAAACTCCATGGAATTTCTCGTCATTGCACACGAAATCTCTTTGAATAAAATAAAAGCGGCGTGAGCATGCACTCTCTTGTGCCCATATTAATCATGATAATCAAAAGGTTGTATCTTTCAGAAAAAAAAAGATAAATTAACAACTTAATTTCTTATTCGTTTCCCTTAGTAATTGTAACATTAATTCGTTATTTTTCGTGGTTATCTCGTATTTTCCCCGAGTTAATAATCACACACAGCAAGCAGACATTGTCCATTATTTTTGCTCAATTTAGATTTTGTCGATCACATCAATATGTCAGTATGGGCATTTCTTTTGGGTGGTTTTGACTTTTAATTAAGTCATGAAATGAAATTTTAACCATATTTACAAGAGAAATGACAATATTGGTACCTTAAATTCTCCAAAGTCCAAACAGTTTAAGATTCACCAAAAAGAAGGATGAACAAAATATAAATACCAACTTGAAAATCTTACATTCCCAAAACCTCATGGCAAAACAATGCATCTAATAATGTACAAAGGAGAAATAATTTTACACGTCTATAATTGATCTATTTTAGGATTCCATATATAATACAGTACTAACTAGCTAAGTAGACGCTTATATCATATGATTATGCAATCAACGAATGAAGTTGTTCATTAGCTGTTTTAAACGGCACACTAGTATTAGTAGAGATAGAAGAAGAAGATAAAGATTGGAGCTGTCGAAAAATCAATATCCGACGAATATCTGATAATCTACGGCGAAGAAATGAAGATTCGTAACGGAGCCGATCATTGTCTCTACATAAGACCTGATTAGAATGATTAATAAACGCTAATCGGTTTGCCAAATCCCGGTTCTCAATTTTCATCCGGTTCAATTGGTTCCTTAAATCCTGCAAATGTCTTTCTTTTCTCATCCTAGACCGTCTCGCAGATTCCCGGTTCGATATCATTCTTCTCTTTTTACGCTCATCAACCGCTACAAAATTATTACTATCATTACTACCGGGTTGGTTCGGTTCATTATCCGAACCGGAATTGTTATTAGAATTTATAGGAGGATCTTGCTGGGGTAGGAAAAGAGATGACATAAATTCTTGGTCTTCCCATGGTGTAAACCCACTCGCGAAACCGGTAGATGGGATTCCGTATCCGGCTGATGATGTCAACATGACTCTCTCTGACGACGACCGGTCACCGGGAAACTACTTATTTAGATAGTAATTATTAAGCCACACTTAAAAATTAAACAGATAGGAGGGAGAGTGGAGAGGGAAACGGAAGGAACGAAGTGTAAGAAATGGGTATTTATTGACATTTGGAAGAGAATTCCACTTGAAGACATGCTGATGTTAGCATAGGGGTAATTTCGTCATTTAGCGTAGCCGAGTAAGATCTAAAGGATGGGATTCCTGAGATTTTGAGTCAGTTCATACTTTAAGTTCTGGGGCTGGGAGAAAAGCATATGGGTCCAGTCCGTCCGATTAGCTTAATGACGAAGATAGATACAAATGGTGGGTATCACATGGACCACGTTTCAATTTAGAATGTACGGTGCTGATGATGATGGTTGTTTCCTGTAAGTTCGGGACCCGCTAAGTTTGTGACATGTGTAAAGATGTGTGCCAAGTTGTGGTGGTGGTGGTGATGGGGGGTGGAAGAGCACTTACGGTGGGGGGTGTGTTTATAGGTCGACGATAAAGAAGAGGAAGATGGTAGTACAGTTTTAAGATTCTCATCAAGATCTCAATAGCAGCTGCACTCACTTTCCACTAGTCAAGTAGTCAGGCACTGACATTACAATCCCTGATGAGAATTCACAGTTCTTCTTCTCTGATGAAGGTTTAAAATATGCCCCCAAGGAAGGAAGGCTCTTCCCATTGTCGACATGTATACTACTGACTCTTATTATGCCATCTATTTTCCATTAACTTTCTCTCTTTTTACTACTATTTTTACTTTATCTGTTCTTTTCATCCTTTTTGCTTTTTCTTCTCTGTATAGCATATACCACAACGAGATTACAGATACTGTATCAGCTCTCGTGTTGTACGAGTGACATCCAATATTAGTGCATGCTGCTATACTTTTGATTTTTAGGGTAACATGTAATCTTTGTAATTTTTTTTTTTTTTTTATCAGATAATGTAGTCAGTCAAACTTACCTAGTAGCTTCTCTGGTGTGTTGGTAAATCCGGAGAAGTCAATTTTTACACTTATATTCATTCACACAAGAGTTATTTTTTCATTTTTATCGACTCATTACACCTGCCTTTGGTACGAAGAATTGAAATTCTAATAATTCGGATAATCCAATTTTTAGAATTAAATTCTAAAAAATTGAATTTAAATCTAAAAAATAATTGGGTACATTTCTAACAATTGGATTACAATTCCTTGATGCTATTATTGTAAACAAAAGCTCTATTTTTTATTTTTTTTACTTTACCCTTGTCTAATCTAGAATTAGCTTTTGTATGCAGTGACTTTTTCCTTTTTCTTTTCTTTTTTTTGCTGATGAGATCCAGTGACTTGACTGCATATATTTCACTATCTACAGCATATTTAACTACACACGGAGTCAATTCAAAAAGTTGGAGAAGTACGTCCACAGCAGCATAACAAGATGGGAGGGCTGTTGTGGTCGCATGCCGAAATCACAGGGATTAGTGCACTGCTCCCACTCCCACCCTCTCCTTCTTGGATACTATTGATTCCCTCGTCTGATCTCATCAGAAACAAGTACTGGTTTGCCTTAAAAGAAACAAAAAAAGTACTCGCCAAAAATTCTCACCGGTAGATTTAAAGACGAAATAGGGCAATAATGACCATGCAGTTAACTGTGTCAGACCCATCTTATGCTAAGATTTATCCCAACGTGAATTCCATGCACGTTGAGTTGAGCCAAACCGTTTTTTTTTTTGAGCAAGGAAAGATTAATTTGGTGGGGTTTAGCTTTTATTGTGTTGTATTTGGTTTTAATGGAGGTCTAGGTTCATAATCATGTCCTTAAAGATCTTTCTAATAAAATACCAATACTTTCCCTTGAGCAATTTAAATTCATATGGGTACACTGAAGACATCTCAAATTCGAGAGAGTATACCTACAAGAAGAACAACAAGACTCTGTGGCCCAATGGATAAGGCGCTGGTCTACGAAACCAGAGATTCTGGGTTCGATCCCCAGCAGAGTCGTTTTTTCTTTTTCATTTATGGAACACCTACACTGAATAGATACACTACATAGCCGCACCTATCTTCTCCGACAACACCCAACTTCACAATAACCTTCCCAAACGAGAACCCAAAGTCTCGTTTCAAAATTTTGAGACTTCGCTCAAGATTATCTTTTAACAAAAAAATTAGTGTAAATTATTTTTATTTTGTAAATAAATAGTAGAGTATGTTTTTTTTTGATGTTTTTGTAGTTAGATTGGTTATATAAGTTGAATAATTAACCATGTAATTATCATGTTCTATGAATTGATTATCGAATTGTGATTATTACGTTGTAATTATGGAATTGGGAAAATATTTAGGGTTTATGAATGTTATAAATTTGGTATAAAAATTTGTTGATATTTGTTAAATTGAAGATATAATTGATGAAGTTATTGTTTAATTTTAGTGGGGTTGTGGTTAAAATTTTTGTTGAATTGAGTAGGTTATCTTGAAAAATTGGGAATTTATTTTGATTAAATTTTAAAACATATGTGTAAGGAAGTATTTGCAATAGGGTAATTTTTATGATATTGGGTATAATTGGTGCATTGAGATTGTTGTATTTTGTTAATGATGAATTTAGTTTTAGAATGTTTGATTTTTATTGCATTATACATATGATTATGTAATTAGATAATAACTTTTGTATTTATCCGGTGTTAAAATAATTTTAATTGATTTGTTGATTACTTGATTTTTATCTTTATGCATTGTGGTGATTTACTCTTGATTTGACAATGTTCTATGAATTGTTTGGCTAGATGTCGAGCAGTTTGACGTCCAGATGGGTTAGCAGAAAGAAGAAGGCCAAGAAGGCTAAAATCGTGGAGGATTCAGAACCTGGCTGTATGGGACCAGAAACGGTAGATGTCCCCGGGTTGGAACACTATACCGTTGTGGAAGATACTGAGGAGCATGTGTCGACCAATATTACATATTCAACCGACGCCAATTTCAGGTTTGCCCATCGTGGTTCTCTCAAATCCGTCCTTCAAACCTACCGAAGTATTGTTAAACTTTCGTCTAGGGTCAAATATATAATTGAAAGGGGAGGATGGAGCCGATTACTTTCACTACCTGAAGTTGATTCATCACATGCTCTTATTGATTATATTGTTGAGCGGTTTTGGGATACGACAAACACGTTCCACTTCTCGTTTGTGGAGCTTGGGTTCACTCCCCTTGATTGGGTAATGTTGACCGGCCTTAGTATTGGTGTTGGAAGATCTGTTCCGTATGACCCAGCGAAGTTTAAATTTGAATATGTCCGAGAGCATATATTTCCTGAACTCAAAGATAATGCGGTGTGTAAAAGAGAAGGGGTTCCGCAACAGTGGGTTTCAGATGCAATAACTGTAAAAATTTTGACCACAGATTTTGATGAACATACTTTGACTGCGTCTAACGATGATAGTAGGCTTGCTGATAGAGTGGCGAGAGCCTTCTATATGTATGTTCTGGGGCAGTTCTTCTTTCCAAATGCAAAAACCTATATTGATGCTGGATGGTTAGCTGCATTTGAGGATCTAAATGCAGTTGACCAGTACGATTGGGGTGCTCCTGCAATTTCTAAATTGTATTCAGGTCTCGCCTCAGCTGCAAGGGGACGAAATTCAGTGTCCGGACCCTTCCAAATTTTGGAGGTAAATTATTTATTGTTATTTATAATTCTTTTAAATAAATTTTTGTTGCTAGGTTATTTATTCCAATGGTTATATTGATATTGTAGTTTTGGGGGGTACGAATATCTGGGCATTTGTCGTCCAAATAACCCTTCGGCTGAAAGTGAAAATGAATGGCCTAGATGTCGTAGGTGGTTGTGTAGCCGTAGGAAGGGTATTGACATTGTTCGGTCAAAGACTGAATTGAACCAGTTGTCCGTAGACACTGTGACATGGCAACCGTGGTTAAATGCAGTTAACTATCTTCCACCAGAAATTGGAAGTAAAGCTTTAGAGCTCTCTGGGAAAAGGGTTACATTCACTTGGCTAGACACCGTGAGTTTTTAATTAATTTTGTCATATTGCGTTATATTTTTTCAATTTTATTTTGGTTATCTGATAGGCATTTATTTATTGTACATTTCTTGGATAAAGCATAACATGTATCTCAGAGATTGGAGGCAGAACAACCCAACGTGGGGTGTTCCTGCAAACCCCCTAGTAACATTTCCAACTTCACCGACGACGAGATTGAGGACATGATAGTAAACTGTCAGGTCAATGCTAGTGAATATGTACGTGTCGTTTCCTACGATGTGTATTATGAATATTGGCGACATGTTACCAACCTTTACAAATATGTCACGAAAGTTAATTGGGAGGTTGAAACGTACGGCTATGCTGGTGACCGTATCAAACACAACATCCCACGTCGTCGTGAACATGTACCCATTCCTCCCCCACAACAACTACCATACGTAAGTATTCAACAAAGCCTTGTAAATTTGAATATAGATTATAAATTTAGTTCAATAGTTAATCTATTTTTTTTCATCCCAGGTCGCGGCTTATGATTTAGTTCAAGAGTTGTCTGATTTACGCAAGAGTTGCGTGATTTTACGTTAGCTGAAACTAAGGATCTGATGAAGTATTTGATGGGAAAAGACGTTGAAATTAACAACCTCCGAAATGAGAATTCCTTGTTGAACAGCCAGCTTACCCATTTTCGTCAACAACAACCGCTTGAATTTGCCACATATGCTCAGAATATGCCACCACCAATGTCTATGACAATGGCTTAAGGATCTTCATCAACAATTGGATCAAATATGCATAATGTCAGACCATCTTTGCCGCCGTTTATCCCACCAAGATCCAACTCCGATTGAAGATTAGTTTTTTCAAATATGAATTGTCTTTTCAAATTATTTTTGAAACTATTTCTGTTTTGTAGTGTTAAATTAAAAACTCTGTTTTTTTCTTTAACTTTCTCTTTTATGTCATTTGGTATTGTCACATCATATTTGAATTGTTAGTTGAACGACAATATTTCCAATTACTTTGTCATATCTATATTCCAAACTCTGACATTTTTTCCTTTCATTGTGTTGTTGATTTTTGCATTGAAATGGTGACCGTGTATTGTCAATTCCTTACATTGGTGACCAAGTACAAAATGTTCAGATTATTAAAAAAGTTAGGATTTTCAATTTTGTTACTGTTTTCTTACCGTTCTGAATTGTTACCGTTTATCAACGGCTATAATTTGTATTCTGATACACCTATAAATAAATGAATTTATATCTATCATACCCATTTCAAATCCACATATTTTACATTTTGGAGAAACTTTCTAATTTTTTTTTTTGTATGTAATGTCAGGTTACGAAAATTTTAGGCTTCATGAAGAGAATTTTACCCTAGAAGAAGATTTATCCATATGTCGAAACATAGTATTGCATTATCCAGCAAGGGGTCATGAACTTCGGGTGAATGGTTCAATGAGCATGCAATGGTTAGAACATACATATGCTAACTATTGTAACGAAACCGGTAATCCCAACAACCGGAACATAGCAGGTCTTTTCTGTCGATATGTGCAAATCACAAAGCAAGTACTAGAATTTTCTTCTTTAACCGCTAAGGTGAATGTAAGAAGAATTATGAATGAAACTGATGATGAAGTTGTTTCCAGATCTCTGGAGGAATGGACAAGATGGAAACATTCAGATTTCATGTACAAACCTTATTTCGAGATCCTAAGGGTGATGGAAGAATACAATCCTTTTATGTTGATTATTCTCCCAGGAAGTGAAGAACATCGTCCTACAAGCCAATGCTTAAGGTTTCATATAGGTATACTTAAGTGTTTAAGTGTAATCTACTGATTTATTATATTTCATTTCCTTTAATGTATTCCTTTTTTAATGTATGCATTTTCGATTCAATTAAATGATTTATAAAAAAAATTAAGAAATCCATATTCAAATCGGTAGTTTGAGAATTTCTTATGCATAATGTCATACCATCTTTGCCTCCGTTTATCCCACCAAGATCCAACTCCGATTGATGATTTGTTTTTTCAAATATGAATTGTCTTTTCAAATTACTTTTGAAACTTTTTCTGTTTTGTAGTGTTAAATTAAAAACTCTGTTTTTTTCTTTAACTTTCTCTTTTATGTCATTTGGTATTGTCACATCATATTTGAATTGTTAGTTGAACGATAATATTTCCAATTACTTTGTCATATCTATATTCCAAATTCTGATATTTTTTCCTTTCATTGTGCTGCTGATTTTTGTATTGAAATGGTGACCGTGTATTGTCAATTCCTTTCATTGGCTTGTCAACCTACAATTAATATCTCTGACAATGTACAACGCTTCTTTTTGCATTGATATGGTGACCGTGTATTGTCATATCAATATTCAAAATCATATTTGAAGCTTCCTATAAATTATCTCACCGGCTTCTCCTTGAATACAAACCAAAAATATCATCATCTCCTACAAAACATTTTGCATCAATTTTTTTTTTGGCAAACTCTCTAAATAACATTCACAAATATGGTTCCTCTTCTATTATTCCTCCTCATACTTCTTCTTCTTCTTCTTCTTCATTAGGCGATGATGATAACAATAGTTATTACTCATCAGATGAAAGTTCACTTGCATTGAACTATAATAACCAAGCAGTCACTGCTGGATTAATGGTTTCAAATATGAACTGTCAACATACACGTATAAAAATACCAAGACAACGTGATACCGGTCCCAAAATTCTATGGAGAGATTACTTTTGCAGAAACCCGACGTATCCGCCAAATGTATTCCGTAGAAGATTTAGAATGCGTCGAGAATTATTCAACCGTATTTTGGGTGATGTTGTGGCGGTAAATAGTTATTTTGTTCAAAAAAGAGATGCATGTGGTGTTCTTGGATTAACCCCTCACCAAAAAATTACTGCAGCAATTCGAATGTTAGCTTACGGATGTGCGGCAGATGCAATTGATGAGTATTTACGTATTGGGGAAACCACAGTTTTGGAAGCAACTTGTAGGTTTTGCATGGTTATAGTTCAATTGTATGAGGATGAATATTTGCGCACACCAACTAAGCGTGATGTTGAACTCCTTCTTGCTGAGAACCAAAAAAGGGGATTTCCAGGGATGTTTGATAGTGTTGATTGCATGCACTGGAAATGGAAAAAATGCCCATCGGCTGAATCCGGTGCTTATACCGCGTACAAGGGTAGGGAAAGTATTATCCTTGAGGCAGTGGTGTCGTATGATCTTTGGTTTTGGCATGCATTTTTTGGTATGCCGGGTTCTAACAATAATATCAATGTGATGAACCGTTCGTATATCTTCAAAAAGCTTATCAACGGTAAAGCACCGACAGTAAAATTTTCAATTAACAGAAATCGATACAATATGGGGTATTATCTGGGTGATGGAATATACCCAGAGACACCAACTATTGTGACTACGATTAAACATCCAGATTCCCAAAAGAAACAAAAAATTTCTGCTATGCAAGAAGGTTGTCGAAAAGATGTAGAACGCGGCTTCAGGGTGCTGCAAAATCAATTTGCAGTTATCAAACAACCAGCACAAATGTGGAATCCAAACGTGTTAGCATATATAATGAAAACTGTCATCATTCTACATAATATGATAGTGGATGATGAACGTTTACCCGGTGATTGGCCGCATGAGTATGAGCAACGCAGCCACGGTGCACCAGTAAATATTTCTAGGCACAACACTGTTGAACTTTCGAGAATGATAAAGGACCAACGCAGATGTGCAATATTCGATAAAGAGACTGGGGTTCGTTTGCGAAATGACTTGATCGAACATATATGGTCATCTTTTGGCGAAGAGTGAAATTTTGTAAATCCTCTATATAGGTTTTGGGGGTAAATCTCGTGTAAGTGTACCCGCGATTCTAGCGAGAGTGATGTTATCTTTACTTATTAAGGTCTTGTTATATGACAACGTTCTTTTGAGTTCATCTGAGTATTTGAATTAGTTTTAAAAAACAAAAGAAATTTAAATTTATAATTAAATTAGGACACATTAGAAACATAAAATTTATTGATTAAAAATAAACTCAAAATAACTAAATAAATTCATAAAAGTTCAAACTTAATATGACAATGCTAAATAAGAATGGCCTCTATGATTGGTTTAATCTTTTCTTCCAAATTTCTGCCTTCCTAACTTCGAAGTATTGTCTTGATACATCATCCATTACGGAGATATCCATCGTCATTATACGAAACTCCTCTTCTGCTTCTTTCCTAGCTTGTTTTGCCGCAAACCTTGCATTTGAATCAGCTTGTTTTGCTGCAAACTTTGCATTTGAAACAACTAGTTTTGCTGCAAACTCAGCTTCTCTCTGTGCCATCTTCATATCTCTTTGTTCTGTATATTTGGCGTTGAAGTTTTGTTGCTCTCTATAAATATTTTGCATCATTTCCTGTTGTTCAGTAAATTTTGCTTTCCCTTTTGTCTTCTGTCGTTTGGCCTCTTTTTTTCCCATTGGACGGATTAATGTGTTAGGGATATCTCCAAGGTCTTCATAGGCACTGGAACCACTTAGGCTTAAGTCCTGTCTTTCCTGGTTGTCCTCAATGTTGTCATAATCAGACTCAGCTTGTGATGAATCGAAAACAGCTGTCGACCGTCTGGAATATTTAATATTATCTAACATAACTGTGTAGCAATCTTCATGCTTAAAACTTCTCCCAGTAGCTTCATAGAAAAGCCTCTTTACTTCTGCAATCTAGTTTTTCAATTCAATTTAGTAAAGGATTTACAATCTGAAAGATTAATATAATCAGTAAAATTAAATGAATAGTTACCTTATTTTCGAGGCCCCATCCGGTATGATGTTCCCTTTCTACTTCAGCCTCCTTTGCAGACATAAGTGCCACATCTTTACTTATAATTTGAAATCGTTTCTGAAGGGAGGTCCAACTACGTCGTGGCATCGAAGGTATTGCTTCTTTCATCCGATTTAATATACGAGACCATAATTTTTCTTCAGATTGATCGGTACCAATGCTAGAATCTTGAAAAATTGACAAATGAATTGTACACATGGTAACATCTTCAAATGTAGAAAAATTTGGACCTCGGGGTTTTGATGGCGCCATAATCCTAATCGATGGTCAAACTTATTAAATTGTGAGGAACTTTAGAAATTTCAAATACAATAACAATGAATGAGTTTAGTAAAATGACATTGGTTTAGTATTCCATATATAGTGTAAAAATATAGCCGTTGTACAACGCCAATGGTTAAATCAACGGTAACATATTAACGGTAAACATAATCCAACGGCAATATTGATCTAGGCGAGCAGCTGGAGTAACACCTGGGACGGGGCGACATACTATGACCTCGCTCGGACACAAGCGAAGCTGTGGAGTTCCACACGAAGACAAACGGTAGCGTAAGTCATCGCTCACAATGGGCGAAACGCTGGTGTTGCGCTTGGGTGTAAGCGGCACTCTAGCTTCTCGTCTCAGCAGGCGAAGCCTCAACATACCGCTGAGTCTGGCGAACTACCAGCTCTACCCCGTGTTTTTGAACGAAATGCTGGTACACCGCTTCTGTCCAAACGAGCTTCTACTGCCTCGCTTGATCAAAGTTTTTAGTCGTCGATGAGCGATTACTTTTAGTCCTGTACGGTAGATTTCCTCGATTAAACGTAATCTTTAATCGCACGACTGTGGCATAGTTTTGTCGACTAAAGATCAAATAACATCTTTGATCCGGGTTTTGATCACACCATTGTAGTTGCTCTTAGAGAATAGCTTGTAAACATTCCTCAGACTTTGAAAAGGGTTATAATGACCATGTTATTGTGTACACTTGCTTTAAATTAATGTCAATCTTTGATGAGGCAGATTCATGAGGATATTCAGATAACCTACAAACTATTCTGGGTCCTAACAGTAAACTTAGTTTTACAACAGCAGCAACAACTGTAGAAAGACTAAAGCTAAGATTTACACAAACTATGATGATATATACAAGTAGTCAGCCTCTGAAGCAGTGTTGTATCTATATAAAAAAAAAGTGTTGTTAATCGAGGCCAGAAGCTACCATGGATTCATACGAGTGTATTGCTATGTGACTATCAAATAGCAACCGGAGGGGCTTCCTGCATAAGCAATCAATAGTAGTAATTTGTGAATTGTACACGTAATAATACAGGGAACAATTATATATACAAACGAAAGAGGACTCTGGTAATAAATACCGAAAATTTGCGGAATACAGAAATGGATCGCAAGAAACATTGTAAAAAATGGAAATATGAAATATAAACTATTGACACTCCCAAATCAAATCAAATCAACTAGTGGTGCAAAAAAAATGTTCGCTGATGTAAGCAGGATTGGAATTAGTCTCCTGATCCTTTCTCAACTCTGATTCTTAATATATTGGTTTTAATTAGTGATTTTATTTTATTTGGAAACCAATATATGCACTTTGAAGCTATGTCACTGGTTACAGGCCTACAGCATCTGCAGGAAAGCTGAGATGTGCTTCCAGAAGATAGACTTTATTGGTAGCTTTGTTTGAATATATTATCAAATTTTCTTAAAAGAAATGTGCAAAAAAAAAAAAAAAAAGGTAAAGATGCCCAATAAGAATGTGAACTAACTACTAAGGAATTTCTTTAATAATTTTCTATAGTGATAGTGATCAGATGTTATTGACTCAGTAATTATCTCAATACCACCAAACAATATTATTCCATTGGGCGTCATATTTGTGATTACAAAAGAACAAAAGGGCCCAAGAAAACCTAACTTAAACAAAGGATTATATAACTAGCCATGTCCCTAGATTATTCAGGGGGCATTTTGCCCAAAAAATAAAAGGTACCACAAAGCTTGGCAAACGGAAAGAGTGGAACTGACCTTGAACAGAAGATCATGAGCAAGATATTCCCAAGGTAAGGATATGGACATTAAGTTGCATTTGAGAGGAAGATGCTCATCATCAGACCTACTGGAGGAAGTGGCAGCGGCATAGGCTTGTTTTGCAGCAACAGATGCTGCTGAAGCTGCTCTACGAAATATTGTACCAACATTGTCCCCGAAACCTCCCTTGGACATCCGAAGTGGTGAAGACGGGTCGTTAACCTGTTGGCTTTGATCTACATAGCAAAACAGTAATCATTTTCTTTTCCAATTACACATATCTCTATCTGAGACTTTAAAACAATCCTAGCATCGATTACCACATTTCACAGCAGTATCCAGTGAGTTCAATATAATCCTGGGAGTGATACATATAGGTGTGGTATAAAGAATGTCGAAATATATATTTTAAGAGCACTAATCTTAGTAATCTGATTTATTGCCACTTCTAGATGAGTTTTATCACTTATGTAAATTTTCACTGACATAGATGGAGGAATAAAGTTGATCTTTGTGGAGTAATAATAGAGTAATTGAACTCATCATATAGTAAGTGGTTCCTAATTAGGTTAAAGAAATGTTCGGAAATGATGAATTTTATTTGATTACACAACAGACCAAGATCTATATATTCCTAGGAAATTGTGAGTGAGTTCTGTTTGACATTGAAATGTTCTTGAGATCAGTAATTTCATAGTAGTCCTATTTTCCTAAGTAATATATGTAGAAATCCGCACAACAACAAAAAAAAAAGAGGAAGGATGTTCATGCAGTATTAGTTGATTATGATGGAAATAAATCTTTAAAACCTGCAATGTCTGAAACTGCAACTTCAACTTCCCCACGCCCTCCAGGACCTCTCATGTAAATTCTGTCCGTTTTACCAGGAGATTGACCAATAGACAGAAGGCTACCAAATCCAGATTTTCCAGCTGCATGTGCAAAAAACAAAGAAGTACAACAATAGTAGAGGTAGGTCAAAATTATGAATTTTGATACATTAAGTCATTGTGAAAAAAGAACAGAAAAAGTTCAAAGATGCATTGAATTTGGGTAATACAGACAATGAGGTCGTTCATTAGTCTTATAGAAGCTCCTCGAGGGAATAATCTTTATCATATTTTCATTAATTATACACTAACGTTTCTCATAATTGAGTTTATCTATGTGTGCTTGAGCATTAGACATCTCAAGGCTTTCATTGTTTCTCCACTATGTAAACACTGAGTTATTTGGAGTAACAATTGTTCCAGTACGCTATGTGTGCTTGAGCATTATACATCTCAAGACTTTCGTTGTTTCTCCACTACGTAAACACTGAGTTATTTGGAGTAACAATTGTTCCAGGACGCTCAGTAATTTGGAGGAAAATGAAACTTATTTAAACTCAATAATCAAAACTATTCCATTTAATACCCAAGGTTAGCTGACAAAAATTCAAGTTCCAGCTGGATAATCTATAAAAATTAAAAATAATACTAGTGAGACGAAGATGAAGAGGAAGATGTATGTACCATAATATGCTTCTCTAACCATTTGATAGCTGACAAATCCCGAGAATAGAGTACGCTGTAACAGCAAGCGCCACAATTTCAGTGATCAACGTCATATAAGCCAATAATAAAATAAATAAAGCATCCTCAGGCTTCAAAAATTGGATGCTCTTACATAAAGGCATTAATTGTCACAGTGAGTTTTCTAACTAAATCAAAATCACTACTCTTTTCTTCTGTATCATTGCTTCAATTACAGCTACCAAGTATATAAGAGGACTGTCTAAAATGTTTGTGTTCCATACTCCTGCTCTTATGCTTCTATATCTTTTGTTGTCACGTTGAAATTTTTTAACCCTATAAACTGTACTTTCTGAAATCAGCATTGATGTTTGTCCTTGTAAGGATCTAAACCCTTAAAATTAGTAGAAACTCTATAAGATAACTGCACTTTCTTTCAAGAGAAAATACGGCACCTTCCCATCTTTACTGCAATGTGTAATGATATTTATCTTGAGAAAAAACATTAAGAAGCAAGATATGACTCTACTATATTAGAGAATATAGTGTTTTAGTATGCATGATGTAGAGTAACCATGATATGGAGAGACTACTCCAACCCATGCCACATGAATCCTGACAGTTTTGGGCAAACAAAATAAGAAGCAGGACAACTAGTGATCAAATGATGAACCAAAACCTTTGAAATAATGCCTCTTCCTGAACCAATGTCAGTACTCAAGGGAGATTTCTCACTACCGATGCCGCTATCCACTGCCTTTTCAGCCGGAAATGCCGCCCCATCATGTGCATTGAGAAGTACGCAGTAGCAATGATCCATTTCTGTCAATACCTGTATCGTAACACATCAAAATGTTCATTTCCAATGAAACAGATCCTAGGCTCCAAACAGTTGGAATATTCAGATAAACATAAGTTAAATAACCTCTATAAATTAAATGGTGGAAGTATGAAGTCAGGATGATAATAATATTAATAGAAATCCCATATATATGAGAGAAATCCCATTTTGACATTATTTTCATATTGTTTGAAGTCTGAAGATTCTTCTATGCAAAAAGAACATTATAATCACAAGGGATACTAAAATGGTATGACATTCAGATGAGAAAGAAAATATATTGTGAAGAAGCACTCTGTAGGACTCTGACGGGTTTAGGTAAATAACTAAAAGATGTCCCAAGAGCTTCAGGGAACTCTTCTCTAATGATTAAATACGAGAATGATTGAGAATAATGCAGATTGACTTGGTATGGTATAATTTGTTTTATGCGCTTCAGTTGCCATTTCTATGTTTGCTGTATTACAAAATTGAAAAACAAGCTTTTATATAACCCGAAATGGGTATGGGCGTCTAGCACGGTCACCAAAAAGGCAAGGCTCCCCTGTAACTGATATAAGCAACAGTAAGTTCAATTTTTAAAATTAGAAGTTACTGATAATATTCATGATATTAGGAAAACCAAAAAATAGGAAGGTGATAGCTGCAATGCTGACGCTTGGACCCAAGATTTGGAATCAAACGCGGTTAACAACCAGACATTAATGCAATCTTAGCTTTTAACGTGTACAGGACAGCAAAAAAATCCATGTAAAAGACATGTCAAGTCCCAGTCGAATCTTAACACATGCAGCAGACTGTCCAACCTCTTATGTTGCGTTCATATCTTTTACTTAGCTTTTATGCTCCATATTCATGACTGCCATGATAGGTTTTGTAGAAAGCAAAAAAAAAAACTAAACAGAAAAATTAACAATTCATTCAGCATCCTCAATCACTACACCAGCAAAACCATTTTCATGAAAGAAAGTAAACAGCACAACCTAAAAGACGTTAATGCACTAAAAGATGTATCAATTTTTAGTAACCTACTTACCACTGCACCAAAGGTGGAATCGAAATCATCAATAGCAAAACAAATATCTGGATACGCAGAACTCGTTTCTACTTCCTGCAAACACATCGGTGAAAAGTAGAGCTTAGAAATGAATTGAACTAGTATAAAGTGTAATACATTAAACTAATTGTAAGATTACTGACCTTCTTTGAATCCAAATGAATATTGACTCGACTTGCGGATGCATAGACAGTTTTCACAACCTGTTACAAATGGAACAATTGGAAACGTAAGCATATCACACCAAAAAAATGAGACTGATATGTCGCTATGCTTAGTTATCTGGCTAAATGGATGGAATCTTGAAGAGAAGAAAAAAAAGATTCTTCAACATCACAAGAAGATGAAACTATATCTATCTGCTTACAGCTAAGTTTATCTTGCTAAGCGGATGACATAGTGAAATCTAAAAACAGATGGTTCTCTAGCTCTTTAGGCTGAAAAAAAGGATGAGTTATTTCTGAATAAAGTGGTCGGTGAGAAAAAAACATATTTGGATCATTTAATATAGAGCAACAGAGTTACCAATAAGAAAATGCATGATATTCTTGAATCACCAAACTGAAAGAAACCTTTTTCTTAGTTCAATTTATTTGCAATTGTCCTGTTGCTTATACTTTTTTACTTTTTAGTTGAGATAATTAAGTCAGATGCAATGAAAAGTTGCGGCAGTTTGCACCTAGTCCTATCTAAAGTTATTTTCCAATATGTGCTCTTAAATTGTTCAACATGTTTCGATGAGGTAAGAGCTCCCTAAAGTCAGTTTAGGCTTTAACCTCTCTAGGGTCTATAAAGTAAATATATATTGATTAAAATGTGCAAATCACAAATAGTCCCTCTCTAATCCTGCACTAGCGCCAACTGTACGTTCCCAATGACAAGTTTGTGGAAAACACAAAGACAAAAACAACTCTTTAAAAGGCCATTTACTTCAAAGGCTATATTCAACAAAAAACGCCATTATTTAAGTGACCTTTCAAAAGAGTTGTGTGGAAGGTTTGAACCTTATATATCGGGGATAATTTTGTTTCAGCATTATTTTGATGACTCCGGAGATCTTGAATACTGAAACACATCCACATATAACATTAAAAGTAAAACAAGAAAACAGCAGGTCCAGATCAGAGAAACTGATGAAGTTAATTTATAACTAAACAGAAATGAGAGACAAGACTATTCTTTGTGGCAATGAAGAGCTACTATACATAATTTTGTGGCTTACTTGTTTCTGCCCTATTTCTTTGTTCCTTATAAACAAAAAACACTGACTTGGAAGAATATGCCGCGAGGTTGCCATACGACATACATAAGATCGAAGTAAATGAAACTAGTATAATAATAGAATGAGTGAATTCTTTCTCTGGAGAAATACCAACTAATCAACATGCAGACAACCAAGTTGCAGGTCAGAATGATCCAATTGCGAAAAGGTGGAAAGCTGAAGAATAGTTTACCTGGAACTGGTATTATAAATATAACTATCTACTCAGAAGTTGTTAAGCAGTGAATGCTTCTACAGATTTCAGAACATCAATCTACATGAGAGCACTGACCAACAATGCCCTTAAAATACTAAAAGAATCAAAGAGTAACACATAAAGAACAGTTTTTGAGGATCATTCTGAGTTTTAACTGATGTGTGTTATAGCTGTCAATTTCACTTCAGAAAAAATATGGATAATCAATTACAACTAGAAACAGACGACGAACGTCTAATATTTAGGTCTACTAAGCGGTTATAGTTCTAGAGCAATACCTGCAAATAGCAACAGTTACTGTGTAGGAAGTATGAGCTATTAAGTTCAAATAAAAGGATCGCCTCCAGTCCACATCTGCAGAATTTGTACCAACGACTGTTTCCATCTAACAGACATGAAAAAAATGTATCATTACTACCTAGAAAGGATAGAACTCCATCTTAAAAATGACTTAGGTTCATTATTCCCACGTGATGAGATGGTATTGCAATCATAGCTGCAAAGCTTGATGACATTTGATCTCTTGTGTCAGGTAGAACATATCACTATCCGGAATATTCTAATAATGTGTGTGTGGATTCATTAAGTGCCTTTTAGCTTTAGGTATCAAACCACTGTTCTTCCTCTATCTTGTTGTTAAAGGACTAAATAGTCCACCCGAGGTTTTTTAAGCAATAAACTGATTTGAGGCCAATAATAACTATCTAGCAAGACAGGTTCACAACAATTCAAAAACGAAAGGAGAAAAGACCAAAGCGTGAACCCGTCATCTTTACCTTAGATGCCCACCTACGCACAAAATAGGGAGGTTCTCCTTCCATATGGTCATTAAATCCATATCCATGCAGATTCTGGAACACCATAATTCACTATAAGAAGTAGGTTCCCAAGTTTATATGGCAACATGAAGTAGAACAATGTAAAACACACATAAACACGAAGTTACTAAGAAGTTAAACATAGATAACGGTACCATTTTCCTCACGAAAAATATGAGATCATCCTCTTGACGGCCCCTTGATTCCCTACCACGAATGAAATACACATCCAGGGTGCCTTTCCAGAAGTTTAAGTCCAGTTCGACATCAGAAGGATCCTTTTCATCATCACCTATTTTCACCAACATATTTGAATGCTTCTTAACCATACTCAACAATTCATGCCTGCCAAAGAGTCATTCATTTATATTAAACTCATTAAAAATGTTCAATCCTGTATACATTTCCCATCAAGCAGGATCTACCTTTTCCAAGAAGTCGATTCTAAAAACCTATTTTCACTTAAAACGTTTCCGCAGCAAAATATAACTACTAAAATTAAAAACATGAGATTTTTCTACCCAGATCAACAATGCTAGATAACTGCATTAAGAAAACACAAAGGGAATCTGGTACAAAGGTCAAATATATCGACACTAAGCAAATCAACTTAAGCATTAGCACCCTAACACACTGCCTGGATTCATTAAAAACTGTCCCCTCCCTTAAGCAGGAAGTAACCCAAAATTTCACTCCAATTTCTTCCAATTCACTGCATTGTCGGTTGGAATTGAAGGGTCAAAACTCACATCACCACTTACCGTGGCAGCAGTTACTAGTTATGATTACTCAAAACTATACTTTTTTATTCTCATTCCCACAACTACACACTCAAATTACTTCAAAATTGAATCAAAACATCAAATTTCAGTCAGCTACAAGTACACAAATTAACAGATCAAAACTGAACAAAAAAATCATCAAATTCAGCAATAAAAAAACCCCTAAATTCCGAAACGTACCTGGAAGGCGTTTCTTCTCCATCACCGAGCATTGTGGTTTTCCCTTGCAACACCAAATTAGACTTTTAATTATTATGATCTTTATAATTAATTAATCGACAAAACAAATTTGAATTATAATTGATGGCGATGATGACAACCGCATGAGAGGAGTAAATAAACAGAGAAGGAGATAGGCGGGGTAATGAAGTGACGGGTGTTGGTGTTTAACTGAACCTCTAACCGAAACAGGATAAAAAGTCGCACGTTTATTGTCTACAGGTACCACCAACTCCAACTACTAGCTTTGTCTAGGAAATTGGAAATAGAAGAGGTGTGTAATTGGTGATATGCAAAGGACAAAAAAACTTTATGGGCCGTTTGGTTTAAGTTATTAGATTTCTAAAATTGGACTCCAAGGAAATCCAATAAAATTTAAAATTTTAAAATTGACATATTTTTATTATTATAATTTTCTCAAAAAGGAAAAAGAGTATTAAAGTGATTTGAGATATATTAATTACCATGTAATTAAATTATATCAACCAAACAATAAAATTTGATCTAATTCTAGGAATCCAATAACTTGAACCAAACGTCCTATTAATATTATACATTTTGATTATCATATCCAGAAGGATGATATAGGGTGTCGTAGCGATGACTATGTTACTAGAACACTCTAATGTAGTTTAAATTACTTAAAATGACATCCAACTAATTATAAATCCAACTAAAAAACTAAAAATCAAAAAGCTTTTTTATTTTATTTTTTCTCAGCACAGCCGAACCCCTTCCTCCAGCGGTTTGCACTTTTTTTTTAGAGATGGGGTTCCCAATACGGGATTTGCATCTTTAGCTAGTAAATCAAATTAGAGAAGTAGAAGAAAAAGGAGAGGAAGAAGAAATCGATTTGAGTGTTGGAGAGCGACAACCAAACCCTGATCGTTCGCAAATGTACATTATAAGATATTTTCCATAAATACATGTCTTATTTTCTTGTTTCTGATTGATAGATTAGGTTTAATTCAAAAAAAAAACTAGGATTTTATGGCAGTTACAAAGTGAAATTCGGTTGATAATTGGAACGAATTATCAGTCGAGCTTTTCATTGTTCTTCAGCAGATGAACAGTCCGCTTGATAATTAAACAAGAAAATATCAGCCAAAGTTTTACTTTGTACATTGAATTTACAAATTGTAAAGTTCGGCTGATAATTTTTTTTTTTTTGTTAAGCTGAACTTTACTTTGTGTGAGACACTTGCCAGATTTTTCAGCCAAACATGTATCTCACTATAATAATGTAAAGGTCGAATTTCGACCGGAGCATTTCCTTTTACATGGACTTTGAAAAGAATAAAACACCCCCGTCCTAAATCTTAACTAACCGGAAGGATTAAGGCCTTTTGCGATATTTTCTATCTACCTATTATCTAAAGCTAATTCAGAATCGAACAAGGTCTCAATGAAAAATCAAAAACCCCAACCTCCCCTACCGAAAATTGCAGGAAAAAGAAGACACTATAATACGGCGAATATGAGTTTAAATCGTTCCTGTATATGATACTAATATTTGGGTTCAACTCCATTTTCGATTTACTTCACAAATTTGTTTGGCCAGTGATGGAGTACTTGAACCCTAATTTGAAACTGACACAACTTTCTTCGCTGCTTCGTTGATTCGTTAATGATTTAGTTTTATTGATAATCGGTAAGTGGTAAACATCTTTAATGTGATTTGTGATAATCATTAGCTTCAATTTCAATTTCTAATAAATTACTCATTAGCTTCAATTTCAATTTTTAACAAATTCAATAATAGTCTCTACCTATTTGTAGAAATTACTAAGTATTTGAGATTAATATTTGAGAATTAAGTTTTCCATTACAACAAAGAATGAGGGTTAATAGTTAAATATCAAAGAGCTAGCAATTTTCACGCCATGAAATTGACCCGGTTATGGTTTGTCCTTGATGGAGTCATGGTAATAGAGGACTAGAAACAAATCAAATAGATATAATTCTGGAAAGTGTAGCAACTCTGAGCTTTAATTAGAAGCTAGCTAACTCAGGAAACTTAGGAAATTAAGATAACTCGGGAAAGTAAAAGTAATGATATACTCCTTCATGGTCTCTACTCATGTATATTTAGGTCTTAAAAGAGGAGTATGGTGTGATTGAGTCCAAATATTAATATTCAATCATAGGATGAAAGATAGGTTCACCCTAGGAGGGGAGTCATTGTTCTTTGGTTTTATAGTAGTGCACATCGTTTCAACTTTCAAGTAAGTTTTTTTTTTCTTTTTTTTTTTTGATTGGTAAAGAATAATCGGCAGTTCATAAATGAATTATATCAAATAATCTTATGGAGAAACAAGTTATGGTTTGGTAGTTCATAAATGGTCCCTTTTAACAAGGAGTTAGCTAAGATGTCTTCATACATCAGTAACATCTTCTTGATGACATTTTTCGTTTTCCATGGATCGATCTTTATAGCTACTCTCTGATAGGCACAATTTTGTGTCTATATTGCGCCCGAATATCTGCTTCGATAGTACTCGATTTTGCACTCAATATGTCTTTTTATGTCTTTGTAGGTATTTTTGAGAAATAAACATTTGCGGAAAAATCGGGTCGAAAAGTGATAAAGGCACCCACCAAAATTATTAAGGCACCCGCATATTGGATTGGGGCACCCCCCTTTTGGTTTGAAAAATCGAATTTGGCGGGAAGAATGATGGTTACGTAACCAAATTCTGCTGTGAAGATTTTAAAGAGTTTGATCGAACAAAGAAGCCTCTAAGAGATACTAGAATGATTCAAACATCTCATACACGGCAAAACAGCACATCTAAGAGCTAAATATTGGCCGGAAATCGTGGAAACAAATCGGAAAATCTATTCCGATGCTGTTTCAGTTCATCTCGGATTTACAAGTTGTTTGGATAAGTTTTGAGAGTTCTAATCGAATTAGAACTCTCCCTAGGGTTTGTAGACCCTATATATATGAAGAGAAGCCGAAGAAATCAAACACACAAGCCTAGAGAATCAAAAACAAGGTCGCCGGAAACTGGGCAGCGATCCGGCGCGGTCCGGCAGCTGTTCTTCAAGTGTTGTTCCGCCTGAGAAGAAGACACGGCAACAGTTACAAGTGTTGCAGTTCTCTCCCGCTCTTGTTGCTATTTACTTTCCTCCTTTGTTGCTTATATCTTTTTGTAACAGCTGAACCCTGTTCTGTGACACTTATACACATATCTGTTCAGCTGTTGCACCATTATTTCACCTTGTAATCAACTTTTGGAGCAATGAAAAGATCTTTTGAGCAAGTTTTTTTCACCATGAGCTAAGTACATTTACTGGGATGATGGAGGAGGTTTTTCCCTCAATATTATGTGGTAAGTCTAATTTAATTTAATTTCTTTATAATTCTTTACTTATTAAATTGCATAGATTTGAAATAGAAAAACGGTTTTCATTCAGTAGTGGTGTTTTTGTTTGATGGGTCATGCTGGGTTGACAACCTCTGATGTCCCATGCTTGTGATTTACCTCTGCTTGTTTACATAAAATCATATTTTGGCAATATTTGAGCTTAACTTAATTAAAAATAATTACATGATTAATCACATAATTTGTTGGAAATAACTGAGTCCTGATTCCTGGTTTTCTCCATCTTTGATAAAATCATCTCTAGTTTTGCTTTGTTTTATTTAATTAGATTAAGTCTATTATTTTCTAAAATCATTATCTTCACAAGTCTAGTAACGAACTCTTTTTACCACTATTCTAAAACATATCACTCTCGGAGTAGGACCTCAAGCTAATAACATGCGAGTGTATTGGTTCCCAATTGCATGAATTCAAGACTTATGTTCAATGGATTTGTTTTGTGTGTGTATGGTATTCATCTGATTTTAGTTTTTTATGTTAATATTTGGTCAACGAAAAAAATGGGAGCTCAAATGAGTTAGAGACTAAGAACAGATATAACAAGAAAATAGCTCTGGTCGAAATTCGACCTTTACATTATTGCAGTGTTTAATGTCTGCCCACTGTCTAACAAGAACAAATATAGAACACTAAGTTAGCTTCCTTGCAGTCTTTTATTAGTAATCACTTACATTCGTAATCCTAACTGCCTGAATTTTAAACTTTTGTTCAATGGATTTGTTCTGTGTGTATATGGTATTCATCTGAAACCAGAAAGAAAAGACGTATTACAGCCGATGAGTCGAATTCAATGGACAAATTTAGTGTTGCGATACTCATCATTTGAATATCATGTTACTATTCTAGCATTTGTCAGTTCATCTATTTGTCAACTTACATTTTATTATCATTCTGTTAAAAAATAGCAATAGAGAATCTTCTTTAAAGCCCTAAAACCATTGAACAAGCTCGACTCCGGCAGTCTATCGATATCACAACGATGGAAATCAACGATCCAATCTCTGTGGAATCCCTTGACTTAATTGTTTATATGGTTTTTGAATTGAGAAGTTATTGCATAAATAATTTGAGTCCTAGGTCTTGATAGTTGTCGGTCTGAAACAAGTAAAGGCAGTTAAATTGGTTCTCTTCTTTTTTTAATTGTGCGTGCATTGCACCTGCCTGCGCATCTATCATGTAAAGAGAATGCATACACATTTTTTTTTATGTGTAAATGGATATTTTTGGTTGAAATATTATTGAATGAAAATCTTAATTTCAATATGGTTTGGAATAAGTGAATAAACTATAAAGTGAAACCGCGTTTTGTCAGTCTGGAACAAGTGATGAAACTAAAATATTAGGTTGTTCTAGACAGTACATGCATCACTGCAGTTATGTTTTACATGTTTTGGAATGAAGTGGAAGGCGCATCGCGTGTGCGTCTTTGCTAGTATATATTAATCGAACTTCATTAATTACCATCCGAACTTGAATAGTTATCACCCGAACTTTTTTTTTTAGCCGAACCATATATTATTTGGAGTATTAATTAAATTGTGTACTCTGTATTGTGAACTAACGCAAAAATCAAGGTAAAAAGAGAACAATGGAAGTAACTCTTTCCACTTCTAAAACTCCCAAACCTCTAGGAGGCGACACCAAGAATTTGGGGGCAAGTAAAAGGGGAACTACCACACGTAAACCACAAGAAGAGGTACAAAGACAATAAGAAGAGGATGATGATGAAGTGGAAGAAGGAGAAGGAAGAGGACAAGGACAAGGAGGAGTAGGAGGAGGTGATGATTCAGATGAAGATACATATGAAGATAAAGACGAAAAGAAATAGGATGAAGAAGAAAAAGAAGAAGAACCATCATAACAGAAAAAACAATTGAAAGAAAATAACCTTCCTACACCTCGGAATAGATAAAAGAACATTCCAAGTGATGATAACATAATAGCTCCTCGAGGGAATATGAAAGCCCATGGTATTCCGAAAGATAGAGGAATAATGTTGATTGATTATAAAGAGTCATGGGAAAAGAGAATCTATGAGACTCCGGATCATAAGGATGCAACCCAAGTAATGAGACACCATAGGGATGCACATTGGAATTCGCTCAGAGAGGTTGATGAGGGGTGGTTTTATTACAAGCCTATGGTTTATAGACTGCGATTCACTACGCACCAAAGGAATTTGATGCAGTGACAACCACAACCTTTTCTGAGAGATTTTGTCCAGATACTTACATACTTCATCTCCCCTTCGGCGAGATGACAATCACTCCTGGTGATGCTAAGAAGATTACATACCTTAAAGTGATTGGGGAAAGCGTGGATGATGAGTTTTAGGATATTAATTGGGAAGAACTGTATAAATTGGCTAAAGAAACTCTTTGTTTGAATGAATAATATTTTAGTTTTATGATATCAATCAAGTATAACAAATAATCACGTTAACAAACCTTGAATCTTGAATCTTCGAATCTCCAAACTTCATAGTAACAAAGTAAAACCAACAAAACAACTTGATTCCACTATCTAAAGCTGCACAAAATAGAGTCTGTTAACGTTTACTTTAATCAATAGTTCTATCCACAGACTCAAAGTAATCTTTGAATCACTAAATCTGTATAACATATTTTTTAATAGTTCTTGAGTGGTCTTACTGCAAAAGAGAAGGATCATGGAATAAACAAGAACTAGAACTTGAAGAAAGCTATGGTTAGTCACATGTACAAATCAAAGAAAACTATAATGCAATATAGTTTCCCAATCAATAATTCTAGCACTTCTCGATCCTTAAAGAAGTCTGTAAAGGTCACTTATTCATTCATCGAACTTAATATGGCTACTTCTTAGGACGTAATATCACACAACTCAATAAGTAATGGGATGAGTTTGTAGATAGACAAAAACCTTTCACTTATAGTTTTAGACCGAAACTTGTTATGGCGACAAGATAAATAATTTTCAAAAATACACGGCATAGTAAATGCTCGTTTCCATACTTATTATTTATCTTGATATTCTTATATTATATTAACATGTAATAAATGTGAAGATATTGAGATATCCCACTAGATTTACTACTCTAAATAGTTAGAGGCAAATATTGCATTTCACTAAATATGGACACTAGTTATATGCAATCCCCGGAAAAGATAAGCATGTAATTAAATACTCATACTAAGTATAGCAAAATAATCAATCTCAAATATTAATCTTTTCCTAAGTTAGCGTTGATGACAACCATAATTTCACATCTCCATAATTTCACATCTTGTCACTAAATTATCCTAACTTACATACTTGACAAAATCAAAATATAAGCAAGATGTGATTATAACAAAATCAAAATGAACATATTCTTAGGTGGAAGTGGGATAAGGATTTCTCCAGCCTGAACCCGCTTAATCGTAGATTTCTTATAAATCCTTAAAAAAATTATGCTTAAAAGAACATATTGTTGCATATTGGTCAATCACGCCGAATCAAGGGTGTCACAAAAACTTTCAAGTAGTTATACAACATGAATATTAGGATCGTTTACTAACACTCTTGTTATCAGAACCCTTTGATTAATTACCTTCACTGGATTCTTTCACTGTATAAGTGAAAAGATACCGAATTTATCCAATTAATAGAAAACGATACCAAATCAGTAATTGACTCATTGATTTAGCAGGTTAATGAATTAATTTATAAACGAATTAACCATGCTGTAGTTCACATATTTTTATATTAATTAGTAGATTAACGAAATCAAATGTAAAGATAACATGAGGATATTTACCAAATGTTTCTCAAAGAAAAGGTTAATAAATCACCGGGTCGATGACCAATTTGATGTCCTTTTTCTAAACCGGACAAACTTGGTCCATTTATCTAATCCAAACTCGGACCTTTAGACAGCTACACCAAAATCCTCTTATTTTTATTATAGCCTAAGAAATGGAATGGACAAAACCCATAAAATAGGTCGGCAAACCTCAAATCTAAGGGTTTGCCGTACGTGTTTTAAGTTGAGTCGATTGACTCAAGTTGAACCAAGTAAAATTGTATTATAATTTAAAATTTTAGTTAAATTAGTTACAATGATTACTTTACTACATCAAGAATATAAAGAATAACATAATTATAAAGAGCAGCTAAGATTTCATTTGGGGAAAGATAAAGAGCGGCTAAGATGATTCTTAGGGGTATAAAGAGTGGTCAGGATTGTCGGATCCATTTTTAGGAGGAGATAAAGGAGGGATAGGATCTGTCCATGGGATATATAAAGAGTGGTCAGGATTAATACCCCTTTGTGTTTATGAAGTTTAGCCTACGTCATCGCCAGATTTTAGTAGATTTTAAGAACTCAAGGGACAAATACGTCATCAATGTTTTGTCAAAACAAAATCATTGTTTCTTTCTCCTCCAATATAACCATTGAAACACCATCATCACCATTACTGCCCTCCTTCACTCTGCCACAAACCACCACCACCCTCCTCCTCCCCTTTCTGCCAATGCCTTCATCACTATATTATAGAAACCCGAGGGGTGGTGTTCTTCTTCCCATCCGTGTTTTCTTCTTCGATTTTTCTCTCGCTCTCTTTTACTCTCAGTCTCAAAATCTCTTCATGAAGATGATAATGATCAGAGTTCGTAACAGAGACGGATTAGAAAGAACCCGAATCGAAAACCCAAACATCTCAGTATCGGAGTTCAAAACCCTAATCTTAATTCTTTTGTCGCCATTGATTTTTTTCACCCTTTTCTTCAATTTCATGCCCTAAATTGAGATATCTACATATTCTTATTGTTCTTTATTTTGTGTTGCCTTCTCCCATTGTTAGAACACCACCCTTCTGCTGTTCTCTTCACTGTCACCACCACCATCATTCTCCATCACCACTAAAACCTGGAATTGAAATAAAAAATTGGTATGAATTGATATTAGAATTGTCAAAATTGGTCTTCATACCAACTTCGATTTCAATTCATACCAATTTCGTTTTCAATTCATACAATAAATACAATAGCCAATTCAAATTTTGATTTCAATTCATATTAATTTCCTTTTCAATCTGTAATACAGTTTTAACTAATTCCATTTTTATTTCAATTCATATTATTTTTGTATCCAGTCTTTTTATATACAGTAAATACAACAGATAATGATTCTTATTTTCAATTTCATTTCCCAAAGCTTATCAAATAAACTACAGGTACATATGTTTCTCCACATTCTCTCTTATTTTAAACCAGCAACCTTAAAAGGAATTACAGCTCTCTTACCTGTAATTGTAAATGCCTAAGAGAGAGAGAGAGAGTACCTTTGTTTAATTTTAGTTTGTGAACTCCTTTTTACAGATGGACTCATTACAAGGTTGTGCATCGAGTTTTCATCAATGTCGAAGCCCAGGACTTATTGATCTAGCTCAAGTTTAACAGTTACCCGAAAATAACTCAGAAAAACAATGTCAATCTCCAAAGTACAACAACTAGCGGTCCATCTTCCAGGCAAACAATGATTTGTATACGATCCAGATGATCTCGTCGTGGTAATACAGAATACGACAGAAAATACAATAACCACCTTGATGGGATACTTCGACCACTACAGGTACGATAAGACCTAAGTTAACCCTCCATGTTTTCTGTTCAATTTTGCATACGAAACTTTGAATAAAACAGGGTCTCGAGCCACATTTTGGCTGATTGAAATAAATAAACATATATGGTATTAGAGTTTCGACTACTATAGGTTACATCCATAAAAAAAAAAAAATCCACATTTTGGTTCTCCCATTTCTCTGTTCTATCTTCTTCTAATTGATGGATATTTTCATATTTTTTTTTTGCAATAGCCTTTATAATTCTGAGTTACAATATATTTCAACGTTTAAGGTTCAAGCTTCCACCAGGTCCACGTCCATGGCCAATAGTTGGTAATCTCCTCTACGACATCAAACCGGTAAGGTTCCGATGTTTTTATGAATGGTCAAAGATTTACATACCAATTATATCAGTTTGGTTTGGTTTCACATTGAATTGTGTTGTGTCCAATACAGAATTAGCTAAATGATAAACACATTTTTGTGTTTGTTCCTAATTATCTGTATTATTAATGCTCGATTTTATATTTATTGTGTGATTTTATGTGTTTGTAGGCATTTTTGGGAAATAAACATTTGTGGAAAAGTTGGCTAAAAAAGTTCTTAAAGCACCCCGGAAAAAATGACAAAAGGTACCCATGAGAATTGATAAAGGCACCCACCATTGGATAGGGGCACACCTCTTTTGAAATGAAAAAAATGGTGGGAATTTCTTCTTTACACGTGAAGAGATAAACTTGATTTAGTTGGAAGCGAGTTTTAAGGGATTTTGAGATGATTTCGAGTTACCTAAGTTAAGAAATAATCAAATAGGTAAATCCTCGTCAAATAGAGAGTTGGAAGCCGTAAAACAAGTTGGGGTATCCATGTTACAACCGTGAATGAATTGGTTTCGGATTTGGATAAACTCGAGTTTTGATCTGTTTTGGAGAGTTGTTCTTAATCGTTATTAAATCAGGAGAAGATATTAGGTTTACAAAACCTATAAATAGCGCAACAGAGCCAGGGAAAAAAAGGGGGATGGGAACTCCCAAAACTTCAATCGAAAGAAAACAGAGATTCCCTCGAGATTTGAGGGCTCTGTTATATACATAAAGGTTGTAACAAGTCCAGAAAATATTGAGGAAGGTTGGATCGAGCTCAAGAGGGAAACAAAAGGAGAAATAAATCATCACATGAGAAAGTGTGATGATGCTGCTGAAGAACATGAAGAACAGAGAAAAGGCAACGGTTTCTTTAACCGTTCTGCAATGTTTATCTTTAGCTTTGCAACGTTTATCTTCAGCTGCAACGGTTTCTTCAACTTATCTGCAATGTTTATCTTCAGCTTTGCAACGTTTATCTTCAGCTGTAACGATTTCTTCAACCCACCTTCAACGGATATATTAGCATCTGCAACATTTATCTTCAGCTGAGAACACTTTTCTTCTGTAACAGTGAGAAAAGTGGTTTGCAACACCATTACACCATTGTGAACCATCTATTTTATTATTTTTCTTCTTTTACACACTTTTGAGCCATGAATGATTGTTTTGAGAGTGTGTACATCATGAGGAGCTAAACCCAACCACTAGGACAATGGAGGAAGCCATATTTCATGAATGAATGGTAACTATTTTTGATTCTTAATGACTTTGTATTGATTTTTAATTGATTTATGGTTTTTGTTAATTAGTTGTGATTTTGTTTGATGGTGTATGCTGGGACTTAAGAGCTTTTGATGTGCCATGCTTTTGATTTACAATTAATATTTTAGAAATCTACTTTTGGCAAAAAAACAGAGTCAATAAAAGAGTTATAATTGTTAAAGAATCATTGTAGAAATCATTCAGAAGTGATTTTGGTGGAATTCCGAGTTCCACTTCTTCCTAATATTGTTAAAGTATTTTACTTATTTTTCTAGCTTAATTCAGAATTAGGTCTAAAATGAATCTTCACAAGTCTCAACGAACGAACTATTTGTACCACTTTTCTGAAACGATCACTAAACAGGTATTTAAAGAAAAAGATCAACAGTTAGCTGATAGGCACAATAGTAGGTTATTTGCAAAATTTATTAGAGATAGTACAGATCTTATTTGGGATGATTATGGTCCTCATGATGTTAAGGTTAGAAAATTTTATACACTTGAACTTCATTTGTTTCGTCCGAATAGAATTTGGATTTATATCATTGTTTGGTTCATTTAAATTTATGTTTGTGTGTTTCTTAAATCTTTTATTAGACAACTTTAGATAGTTAAATGATTAGGTACAAGTTTTAAACGTTTACCTGAATGATCATAAGGTGTTGACCTTCTATCTCTAGGTTTATAGATAGATTAGCTTTAAGCATAGCAGTAGTCGATGCCACTTGAACAACATAATTATATAGGTGCAATAAACATTAAGAATGACATGTAGGCTTAGTTAATCAATTCTAAGCCAAAGTACCTGAACTTACCATGGGAAATCACCTGAAATTATCATGCGTCATCAGAAATAATTACTATCTTATATATGTTTTGAACCTGTTAGTTATATATGGAAAATGTTCGTGTCGCATCTTCTGAGAAATATAAACATATGTATTTTTTTAAATTAAGGGATAAATATTCATTTGGGTATACGAAAGTTTCTGAGTATTACAGGTTATATTCAGAAACAAAGGCATATACATATCAAGACTTCCCACAACATTTTGTATGGTCGACGAGTAAGATATGAACTCCTCGAAAGCAAGGCTGTGATATCGGGAGAATGTATTTTGTCACCACACACCGGTCTCTAACGGTATCTTCATGCGGGGTCTTTGCATTGTTTCTAAACGTTGGAAGGATGGCACATTCCATCTTCAAGATACCTTTGAGCCCCAATTTGATTCGAAGTGTAATGTGGAGTTTGAGTCAACGAAGGCGGAATTGTGTTGGGCTACCAAGTTGATTGCATAAGATGAGGTAGCAATGCAACACCACTTTTGTATTGAAGCTGTTAACCGTAAACTAAGAAATATGAGACAAAGCAGGGAAGCATTTGGAGGAGTTACCGTTGTGCCTGGAGGGGATGATATACATATTTTTGTGTCTAAATTGTTCTCTATTTCATATTTTGTTGGTACTCAATTTTGTACTTATTGTGTGATTTTATGTATTTGTAAGTATTTTTAGAAAATAAATATTTGTGGAAAAAATCGGCTCAAAAAGTGTTAAAAGCACCCAAGAAAATTACTAAAGGCATCCAAAAAATTGATAAAGGCACCCTACTGTTGGATAGGGGCACCCCTTCCCTTTGAATTCAAATGAGAAAAAGGCGGGAAAAAAGTATCTATCGAGAGAGAATTATCTGATAAGGTTTGGGACCGAGTTTTAGGGAATTGGAAGGTGTTTTCAACTTTTCAAAGGACAGGATAATCAAAACAAGTCATTAGCATTGATTCAGGCCGAGAAAAAAGGTTGAAAACTCTTATTATTGCCGGAAACAAATAAAGTTACGGGAGGAGATAAATTCGAGTTGGATTTGGTTTCGGGAAGTTGTCGAGAGTTCTTATCAGTTAGGGAAAGCTTATTAGGGTTTCCTACACCTACATATAGCCAAGATATCGAAGAAAAATGGAGGAGAGCTTCAATCGAAAAAAAAGGAAAAAAAGTGTTGCTGCTGTAGGGAAGAACATGAATAGGCGATGATTTCTTCAACTGAACAACAACGTTTATCTTCGTCTTTGCAACGTTTATCTTCAGCTGCAACGGTTTCTTTAACCCATCTGCAACGGATATCTTCAGAACAATAACGTTTATCTTCAGTGGAAGCACTTTCTTTTTGTAACAGTGGAAACAGTTGTCTGCAACGCCATTACACCGTTGCAAACTTTCTGTGTACACATTTTCACTCTTTTCATCTTTGTAAACAATTATTGAGCCATAAATACACATATTGAGAGTGTTTATAACATGAGGAGCTAGACCCATTGCTGAGGCGACGAAGGAAGCCATTTTTCCAATAATAAATTGGTATATTTGTATCTTATTATTTTATTTTTTTTAATTATTTGCTTTGAATTAAATTCGAAATAATGATTTTTATCAATTAGTTGTGTTTTTCTTTTGATGGGTCATGCTTAGTTTAGAGCTATTGATGTCTCATACTTTTGATTTACAACTATTATTTTGAAAATCTAACTTTGGCAATATTTAGAATCATTTGAATATATAAGTTGCAAGATAATTATTAATGCTAAATCACTTGAAAAATTGGCTAATGATGGAATCCTTAGTCTCAATTCTTTCCATAATCTCAATTCAATATATTTGATCTTCTTTATTTTTAGTATTAAAAATTAAGTTTCAAAAATCAAATCTTCACAAGTCTGAGTATCGAATCTTTTACCACTATTTCTAAAACACATCAGGGGAGCAAACGTTGCTAGTGGTACAAAGGGGTCGGAAAGAAAAAATCATAGGCGCATCGATTAAAAGTTCTGTTTTGTGGACGAACATGAACGTGTTTAAGCTCACACAAAACATGAGGCTTGAGAGTCGAAATCCCGATAAAACTGCATTAACTATTCCTTCAGGTATGCCATCCGTACATGAATTCTTCTTTTGCCATTATACAACTCCTATTTTATAATTTCCTGTTTTATAGTCTCTTGATTGAACAAATTAGTCCCATCAATTTCAAGCTTTGAGATGCAACTTTTTCTACTTGGAGCATAGCTAAATTGATCCAACTCCGTTAGGTGGATAATACTTCTATTTTTATTATGTTAGGTGGTAATACTTCTCTTAAAACTTTTCTGGTGGTAATATTACATTTGTTGTTCTAATCTTGAATCAGATGGTAGTATAGTGATAGACACATTTTTGTGTCTAAATTGTGCTCGATTATCTATTTTGATAGTGTTCGATTTTGTACTATTTATGGGTTTTTATGTCTTTGTCGGTATTTTTGAGAAATAAATAATTGTGAAAAAATCGTCTCAAAAAGTTGTTAAAGGCATCCAGAAAAATTACTCAAGGCACCCGGAAGAATTACTAAAGGAACCCACCAGTTGGATTGGGGGCACCCTTCATTCAAATTCAAATTCAAGAAAAGGGCGGGAAAGTTATTTACGTGAAGAGAAAGTTTCTGATTTAATATGAATTAAGATTTAAGGGATTTTGGGTTATTCTGAGTTACCCAAGTGAAGAAACCACCAAGATATGATCAACACACGTTAACCAGAGTGATTCACGCCGAAAAAATTGCTGCAAATTCATGTCACAGTCGGAAAAGGGAGTTTGTCCCTGAATCGGATTTACAAGTAATTGGAGTTGGATTTGGATGGTTATTGGTGTCCTTATCGATTAAGGATGATGGATTAGGGTTCCCCAAACCTATAAATAGCAAAGAGACCAAAGAAAAATCAAGCCAGAAACCGACGAAAAAAATTAAGAAAAAAGAAAAGAAATTCTGTTGGTGGAAGAACACGAAGAACATAAGTCTCCAGAAAACTGTCGCTGAACCGTCGCTGAACCCGTCTTATTCCTTCATATTTCTACAACGTCCAGAGTCCGTGCTTTATTTCTGTCTTCTTCAGCAACGCATAGAACACTCTCTGTAACGCTTATAAGCGTATCAATTTTTCTGTGTTATTATTATTTCTTTATTGTAAACACTTTTTGAGCTATGAACAATTATTTTGAGAGTGTTTTCAACATGATGAGCTAATCACCATCACTGGGGCGATGGAGGAAGCTATTTTTCCAATAATAAAGTGGTAAGTTTTATTTTATTTATTTTTTGCAATTCTTTTTCTATTATTTGCTTTGAATTAAAATTGGAAAAAATGGTTTGTACCAATTAGTTGTGTTTTCTTTTGATGAGTTATGGTGAACTTAGAGCTTTTGATGTCTCATGCTTTCGATTTACAACTATTATTTTGAAAACCTAACTTTGGCAATATTTTGGATAAACTGAATATACAAGTTGCAAGATTTTTATCACTTGAAAAATATGCTAATGGTGGAATCCTTAGTCCCAGTTCTTCCCAAAAATTTGAAATCAATTTTATTTTAATCTTCTCTATTTTTAGTTTTAAAAATTAGGTTTAAAAATCAAATCTTTACAAGTCTGAGTATCGAACTTTTTACCACTATTTTAAAATTACATCAACTTTTGGCACCGCCGACGCGGACTTGTCCTTTGGTTTAGAGTTTTAGATTATTTTTTTTTAGTATTATTTTTACTTTGTTCTATTCTACGTTTCTTTGGATATTTCTCTTTTTGCTACATGTTTTGGATTTGGATTGAAAGGAAATAGAGTCAAAGACTTTGGTGATTAAAGACTTGGAGTTAAAGTTAAAGCTTAAAGAACGGAAAAGAAGACAAAGAATTTTATTTTTAATTAGATTTTATTTTTTTTAGATTTTATTTGTTTAGAAAATTATTTTAGGAATTTTTTATTATTTATGTAATTTTTCTTTTAATTTTGGACACTTTTGGACTTTATTTTGGGACTTTGGACATTATTTTTAAACCCTACGGAAGGGTAATTTAAATATAAACTGCAATAGGGAAGGACGACAATTACTATATTGTATCGGCCCCTCGGTTCGTACACTGACACAGGAGTTGGTGGCCCGAGTCGACTACAACTGATTCATCCCCGTCTGGTACGGGAGGTAAGACTCGATCAACCCACGAATCCCTTGCAAGGGGGTTTACTGTATTCCTTCATATGCATATATGTTGAGGAACTGAATACATAATTATTTTCTAGTAAAGGGCAAGAACTGGCAAATACAAGATAAGGACTCGGATTTCATCACCGTTTCCTTCTTGCCCGCTTTAGGAACACGTTACCAAACACGAAATTAAACCTTAAACTTTTGACTAGAAAGAGACTGATAGGGTAACGAGCTTATTGGAAACTCGTTCATAAGGACTGTATTGGTTATTTTGTTAGCCTAACTTAAAGTTCAGGAAGAGTATTTTAAGTTGATTAGAGCCGCCTTGTAACCCAAGGAAAAGTTTCCAAAGAGACAGGGTTATCAAAGCTCCTTAGAGCTTATCCTATTTTTGTTCGACTTAATCTAATTCAGATCGTTCTAAGAGGTTAGCTAAAAATGTAACTAGTTGCCTTTTGAAGGAATAAAAAATGGTCTAGAAAAATGTTTCAAAAATGGAGCCATCATGCTTTTTGTTTGCTAGATTCTATAGGTTTGATTTGGTTGAGTCAACCTTGCTTGTGATTGCTTAGAATTCCCTTATAATTAGGATTTGTTTTTAGTGTATGCCAAGACCGCTTAACATCATCACTGAGCGAGCTTGGAAAAGAGACACTCTAGGTCGTTTGATTAGTGAAGAAGTTACTTCTAGTCCTTTGATAGCGCCAGCAATGACAACTTTAAAAGCTTTGTTGAACCCGCTAGGACTTCTCGTCCATCATGTATCAAGTTAGCTGAAACTGAAGCAAACTATGAGTTGAAACCTGGGACTATACAGATGCTCCCAATCTTCTTAGGGAAAGAAAATGAAAACCCCTATTTTTGTGTTAGGGATTTTGATGAAATATGTAGTACCATCAGGATTAAGGACCTAGATGACGAAGGATTGAAACTTAGACGGTTTCCTTTTTCACTAAGACACAAAGCCAAATCTTGGCTATATAGTTTGACTTCAGAGTCAATTGAAACCTATGAACAACTTACATCTTCCTTTTTCCAGAAGTTTTTCCCTAGGAACAAAATATCATCTATTAGGCAGCAGATTTGCACATTTGCTCAACAAGAGGGAGAATCTTTATATAGGTATTTGGAAAGGTTCAATGACTTATTATCACAATGTCCTCATCATGGTTTAGAAAAAATAAGGCTAGTTCAGATCCTCTACGAGGGTTTAAATTATTCGACAACAACCATGGTTGAGTCTTTATGCACAGCTGGGTTTGAAAATCAAACTGTCAATGATGCGATAACATTTTTGAATGAAATCGCCGAAAAAACCCAGCAGTGGGAAAACAGTAGGGAGCCCCAGAAAATAATTCTTCTAAGTATAGGAAATGTCAATAGGTAGAAGGATCCTTTGATTTAGATGCCAAAATAACAACTATATCTAAAAGGTTAGAAGCTTTAGAACTGAGTCAATCTAGTTATGGAATTGAGCCCAAGCCATTTTGGGAAGGACAGACTGTTGAAGAGCAAGCCCATGCTCTTTATAATAACACCAGATTCGATAATCATCAGAAGTTTGACCCTTATTCATAAACCTATAATCCTGGTTGGAGAAACCATCCTAACCTTAAGGGCCAGAGTCAAGGTCAGTCTAGTAATTCTAAGGTTCCCCCATATTTTGGTTATACTAAGAATCCTCTGGACCGACATAATTTCAGAATCCGATAGATAAAACGATCATGAGTTTAACAGAGTCTGTCGCTTCATTAACTCAGGAATTTACAGATTTTAAGCAGTTGGTTAACCAAAGTTTACTAGAAAATCAAAAGATCGTTCAGGTTAACAGTCAGGCTATTTCCAATTTAGAAACCGAGGTTGGTCAAATCGCTGAGTCTTTGAGAGAAAGAGAAAAAGGTAGGTTCCCTAGTCAGACCCAACCCAATCCTAGAGGAGTTCATGAAGTATCTTCTGGTGAAAAATCATCAAATCATGTGAATGCAATTAGAACCCTTAGGAACGGTAAAGTGGTAGACAACAAGGTAACCATGCCTGATAGTGAACATACTGTAGTTCACCCTTCTGAGCCAGTAGATGTTGAGACTGATGAAGTCTCTAAAGAGCCCGATGTAATTCCTCATAAGCCAGATTTTGTTCCCAGAGCCCCATTCCCACAACTGTTAGCACCAACGAAGAAGGAATCCAACTTTAACGACATATCGAAGGTTTTTAAGCAAGTCACGATCAACCTTCCATTATTAGATGCAATAGGCAGATTCCTGCTTATGCCAAGTTCCTTAAGGATATGTGTACGCGAAAGCGAAAGCTTAGTGTACCAAAGAAAGCCTTTTTAGCTAGTCATGTGAGTTCAATTATCCAGAACAATACAACTCCTAAGTACAAAGTCCCATGGTCCCCAACCATTTCTTGCACAATTGGTAACTACCGTGTTGAGAAAGCATAACTTGACTTAGAAGACAGTGTAAACTTACTTCCGTACCATGTGTACCTCCAGCTAGGCCTTGGTGATTTGAAACCTACTCAGATAACACTGCAGTTAGCTGATAGGTCTGTGAAAATTCCTCGTGGTGTCATAGAGGATGTTCTTATTGAGGTCGATAAGTTTATTTATCCAGTAGATTTTGTTGTCCTTGATACCCAACCTGTCCCTGACCCAGAGAATCAGATACCTATGATATTAGGTCGCCCATTTTTATCTACATCTAATGCGATCATTAACTGTCGAAATGGTATTATGAACTTATCTTTTGGTAATATGACTATTGAGCTGAATATTTTAAATATTGGTAACCAACCACCTGAACTAGATGACACGTGCATTGAAGAGGTGAACATGATAGTAACAATAGTTCAGGAGTCATTACCAAACACTTTGTTAGAAAATCCATTAGAGAAATGCCTATCCCACTTTAGATTTCATATTGACGATGATAATGTTATTAATGAGGTGAATACTTAGTTAGATTCTGCACCTTTGATGAACACTTATAATATATGGAAAACTGAGTCTGAACTTCTACTAGTTTATAAGTCCACCTTATTTCCTTCTATAAAGGAAGCTGAGTGTAGTTCTGACCTTAAGGACTCTAGAATCCAACCAATAGTTTTTAGTCCATTTGAGAGTAATGTCCACCCTAAGTTTGGGGGTAACGATGATTCTAGTGATTGTCAAGTATCCCTACTTAAAGTCCCTAACTTGGGACTTGACATATGCACCTCTACCATTTTACAAGATCATCTTCAAACTATATTTCCTAAGCCTGGTGATGTCCAGAAAGAAGTTTAGTTGTTAGAAACCCATCCTCTGGTCGATGTGGTTTACCTAGGCGATAATACCAAGATTGACTTTGTTTTCCCACCAATTTTTTTTCTTCCATATGTGGGAACGTATGAATTTCAAATGTGTCAGTTATTAAGTTTTGAGACAAAACCTAATTACTTTAGGGAATTAGAATCGACACATTTGTTTAAGAATGACAACCTTCATAATAGTCAATTGTGTGAGTCAAATCTGATTGAATTTGAGGATCCACAATTATTCAGGTTATTATTATGTGCTTCTAAGTTCTTAGTTGAGTTATTCCAAACTTTACAACCTGATCCTGTTGATCCTGCCTACAAGGAAATCCAACCCATGAAGATATTTTATTTAGACCCTTTTATAGAGCCTGAACCTGAACCACAACTAGATGTAGTTATCTTAAACAAGACACTAAATAAGGATAAGGTTGAACTTTGTTTGTTCACTTTCTGGGCCTGTTACAGTTTCCTTCTGTTTTGGATAGCACTATTTGATTCAGATGACCTACAGTTGTTCCGACATTGCTATATGATTTTATGAGGTGACTAATTATTTCTTAGTATGGCTGAAGACTTTAAACTTAACACTTCTTGGGAGGTAACCCATTCTCATGCGACACAGTAATATCTTTCCTTAACTCATTTCCTTCGATTGGTAACAATTTTTCCTTGTTCATGCTTTTAATCATTCATCTTTAGAAACATTGAGGACACTGTTTGATTTAAGTTTGGTGGTAAGGGAGAAACTTTTTAATGTAATATAAAACTCCAAAGTCTATAAACTTGTGAAAAATTCAGGATGACACTAACCATTCTAGGTAGATGGAAACTTATATCTTTTTCGATATGAATTGGTGTGCCTAGTTAAATGGTCTATTCATAAAAGGACAGAGTTCAGGTGTCAGAAATAACATGATAGTTGTCACAATATCTCGGAGTCCATCTCAACCATATCACTTTTTTTTTTATTTTTTTTATTTTTATGTTTCTCTAACTGATTTGGTGGGGCACCAGTATCGAATTGTTATCGTCGCTAGGATGGAGTAGAGTGTTTGAGATCAAGCCCATAATAAAAAAAAAAGGAAAAAAATCGAGTATTGACAATTTGATAGCAATATGTGTGTGTTCTCCCTGTCTCCGTCGCCTAAGCAAGCGTGGAACACAAGATCCATGGGAATTATCGTGTAAGATACTGATAAGGACCATGCGCTTGGATTCAATTTGATCCAATCATGTTGTCAATACATTTATAATTATTTTATTTTTAATAAATCGATCGCTGGGACCCTTATATATACCAGTTGAATCGATATTAGTATAATGATTAAGACCAGTAGAAGCATATCTCAATCCATTAGGATTAATCCTGGTACTGACCTTCAGACAGATATGGGAAACACCGTTCACCTTAGTCAACATGCGCAAACTTCATTATCTCCATATCCATCTTCTAAATCTTTTCATGTGATTGAACTTTGATAGATTCTGAGTATCGTGGTTGAACAACTATCTGAGTAGATCTTTGTTTTCTTATATATGAATTTAGTATGCTTGAGTAAAAACTCGTGTACAACAATTGGAATCATATAGGGTAATGAATCCCATAGCCGAAGAATTTAGTATGCCAACTAAATAGCTTGTTTAGTGTTTATCCTCAATCGTTCACGAGTATCTACAATTCGGAGTAAAGGTTTTGTGGGTATACCTCTTGTAAACCCTCACGAGACAAAACTCGTCCACTAGGGACACCTAGGGGTTTAAAGGCCTAGTGCCACCACCTTTGAGGTTTGAATGCTCAATTGTTTGTCAATATTTAAAGAGAAAATATTGGATCTTCAGATGTAGCCTTATCATGTAAGTAAGATTCCTTTGGATATACCAGGAAGTTTATATGTGAACAAGTACGCAGAAATAAAACAACTTGAAAATCTTTAAGTATATTCAAATCCTTTGCTATATTACCTTTTGTTGGATAAGTATACTTCTTGTAACAGATAAAAACAAACACAGAGAACTTGAAGATGATTAAGGGAGTGTTAGAATTGAAATGCACACACACTCAAACACAGAGAGGTGAAGTCGCATGTTCAACAGACTGCCCTTAACTCAATATTTGCCAGGTACACCTTCAGGAAGATGCTGCTATACCCTTTCAGTGACAAACTTGAATTCAGGATAAAATCACCTGATACCAACCCAGCTAGCAAAGCTCGTTGGCCCGTTGTGAACTTAACAGAAGAAGAAAATAAGAATGTAAACTAGTGCGCAAAACAAAGCAGGAAGATGGTGAAAAGTCGTCAGGACAGTGGCTGCGACTGGGGTAAATGAAAACTTTAACAAAGTTGTTCTTTTATAGAAGAAGAAAGCCCTTGAGTTTTAAAACGGTGAAAATTTAATTTCAACAATTAACTCCCATTAAAACAAACGTTAAAATATTTATGATTTTAATTTTTCATTTAATACAAACGGTAAAATATTTAATTAGAATTAAAGAAACGTTTTCTCATTGATGGGTACTCGTGTGCACACGCAGACACATGCCAAGCACGCGCCAGCCACACGTCAGGCTCACGTCAGGCTCACGCCAAGGCTCACGCCAAGGCTCGCACCAATGGTCACACCAAGGCTCACGCCAAGGGTCGCACCAATGGTCACACCAAGGCTCACACCAAGGCTCACACCAAGGCTCACACCAAGGCTCGCACCAAGGCTCGCACCAAGGCTCGCACCAAGGCTC